>JAUUEG010031577.1:0-11942 GCA_032361445.1 Panulirus gracilis | reverse complement strand
TCTCTCTCTCTCTCTCTCTCTCTCTCTCTCTCTCTCTCTCTCTCTCTCTCTCTCTCTCTCTCTCTCTCTCGTATCTTCCCTCCCGTATCCGTTGATGGAGTGACTCGCTATTACGCTGTCAACAGCGGTGTCCTTCAAGGTAATCCCCCCCTATCGCCAACCCTCTTTCGTCTCCCCATGAATGATATTCGATCTTCATCCTTTTGACCCACTTCCCTCATGCAGGCCGATGATGTCACCCTACATACATCGACTCACTTTCCTTTCCTTTCAGACTCCAATATTCATTCTTTCTCTTGCACTTAACCTTCTCTCTCTCTCCCTCTACCCTCATAATTTGGACCTGTGTGGCATCTCGGAATGGGGAACTAGGAACCTGGTTTCATTCAGCGGTGTAAAAGCGTAAATTAAACTCGTATCTCTTTCTGAAAGCTCACTCGTGTCCTACTATTAGATTTTGAAGCTCCACAGTCCAGGCCTACAGTAAACGCTTTTTCTGGGTATGACCGTAATATCTGCTGTCATCCTGGAAAACCCATACAGTGAACAGCGGGAGATTTCTTTCTCAGTTGTGTAGTTACTGCCATTGTGTATCTTCCGAGGAGCCATTCTGTTATCGTCTGGGGTCTCACGCAGCCAAGTATGGATATTAAAGGCACTCGTATGACTGCATACCAGGTGGTTTGGCTCTGCCACCAGTCTCTTAGCTAGAGTGGAAACACAGGCCGTCGGCCGTATTAGCGCTCTTACTCTCGCCTCTCTTCGACAGAGACCTCCTGATATTTATAGCACCGTACAAAGACACGCTCATAATAAGAGGTACACATAGAAGTGTGTATACTTATTGTATAGTGTGACCACAATATATAGATATGAGGAAATGGAAGATGCCTCGCCTCACTTGAAGCTTCGAACTTCTAAATGTTTTGATTCCTCCTTCGGGCCACGACCATCTGGTTTGTGTGGCACTCCGGACCTGCAGGTAGTGTCAGTGCGGCATACATCTGGCTCTCGGAGTGCCGGGTATTGTGCCACCAGCAGCAGCAGGAGGAGCGGGATGATCTGACCAGGGGATGAACACGACCTCAGCGGCTCGCTCGTCTCCTCCCTACTGGCAGGAAACTGTCATCGTTGGTCGGCATTACTCTTGTCCTGGCTCCCGGGGGGAATGGTAGGCCTCCTGCCCCGCGCTGAACCCTCTTGCCCTTTGTATTTTTATGGTCGCATTAACGCCCTCGATAATGCTCAAGGGTTGAGTCATGCTCGAGGGGTCGAGTCTCAGTGCTCAGAGTCGTACTAGAGAGTTTTTTTTTTTTGCCCCGTTGACCCCCCGAAGGACGTCATTGTACTTAACGGGTTTATGTCATGGTACTCGAGGCATGAAGTCATAGTGCTCGAGGTATAATACTTGGGTCAGGATATCGTAAGGTATCAGAGGGTGTAGATCTTCTCATACTCGAGACTGTATGGAAATATATTCGAATTAGATTCACCTTCGTGTCGTCTTGTTTTCCAGACTGTATTACCGTGTGGCAGTCCAGAAATAGAAGGTTTTGTTTCTCCAGTTTTGTGTCCTGTTACCTTTGCTTCAGCTGGTGTATCTACGAGTGCTGGATGTACGTACGTGCTGTCACAGCGGTGTAACACCTCCCGTCCCTTTACATTGCATCTGAGATTCCATTGACCCCAATGCGATATCCTTCGTCCGAACGATCTCCCGCTGCCTCTCACATTCCACGTCATCAAGTCATCGGTCTGCCTTACGTGTTGTGAAATGGTAGACCGAATACTTTACCCGAGAAGAGTTCATCGCAGTCGAGAACAGAGAACCGCACTGTAGCAGCCACACTGTAGCAGCGAGCCGTCTAGTGTCTACCCATTGCTCCCTTTTGTCGTAAACATCATGGCACCATCCCTGCCCCGCTGCAGAGTCCCACAATCCCTACCCTCCTCGTGCTAGCCACCCCTCCTGGCATCTGTAGGATAGTGACAGGGGACGTGTACCCTCGATGTGTTCCTTAGCATAACGCCAGGTTTACACCCCCACCAGTCTTCCTCAAGTGTTTGGTCTGCGTCATGTTAACGGCTGTCTATGCGTGTGTGTGTGTGTGTGTGTGTGTGGAAGATACAGAAGTGGTCAGAGAGAGGTACTACATGGTACGTTGAGGAGTGGGGCGCTCCGCCACTTGCTGTGCTCTCGTTAACGACCTCTCGACTGGAGTGGATGTCGGGCTGTGGCCAGAGTCCCCCGCCCAGTCATACCGGGACGTTTTAACCTCTCTCAGTGTTTAGGAGAACAGGGAGGGAGGAGAAGCTGTCCGCATTTAGGATAAGAAAATATACAGAAAACTATTCACATCGTCGTATATAAGGCCAAAGCAAGAATATATGCTTCTCATGTTTGGTCACCGCACCTAAAGATTAAGATGTGAGAGCTAATAGAGAAAGTCCAGAGGAGAGCAACAAAGATGGTACCAAAGTTAAGAAAGCTGAGTTACAAGGAAAGGCTAGAGGCCTTGAATTTGTCCACCTTTAATGCGATAAGAATGAGTGATGACCCTAACATAACCTTTTAAGTATTGAAAACATTGATGACGTAGACAATGAACAGTTCTTGGAGAGACGTAGGGATAGAACAGCCAGGGAACCTAACATGAAGCTTGTCCTGAGAAATGTGAAGAAGTATCGCATAAGAGCGGATGATTGGAATAGATTGGATTAAGACATGGTAGGTGCACACAGCTTACACAAATATGAGATGACCAAGAGATGGGGCCGCACGGATGTAAAACTTCTTTCCTGTACAGTATGATTGGGTAATTACACACACACACACACACACACACACACACACACACACACAAGTTTTTAGGGAAAGGATAAAAGTGAGGTTTGCGTTACCGTAATAGTCTGACGTCTATAATGGACGGGACAAAGTTGTTGCTAAGTCCTGGTACTTGAGCCAGTCCTCTTCAGTAGATTACTATTATCCACGAGTTATCTTGTGACGGATCGTAAAGCCTTATATTCTATACTCTGTATTACTTTGTCATGAGGGATTTGGAGAAGCGTCGTGTGGGTACAGTGAAATAGATCACGTATGGGAAGGGTCATACCCTTTATTTGGGCCTTTCAGATAGTAACTAGGGTCTCTACAAGCTAGCCACCACGGCTTCATAACCTCTGCAGTTTGGTTGATATGTCCCTTTATCAAGCCTGATGTTAAGTGTGCGGCCCGTAATTGTTACAGCACATCTGATGGATTATCCTGTTACCTTTATGACCATATCGCCGCGTTTTATTTCACTGAGCGCTACATTGATGACTATATTTGTATTCCCCCCCCCCCCTTTTTTTCCGAAGCTGTTGAGTCTGGATGCCTCTGATCGTACCAAGCGGTTGTGTTCGAGGGGTGTTTTGTTACAGGCTACGGTTTGAATGGGTTTGTCCACGTAAAAGATGTCCATGCTCATGTTCCTCCCTGGAAGGGTAGATAGATGTCTGCTGTGCAAGGTATGAACAGCGTTGGTGACAGGACGCTGCCTTAAGGGACCCTTGCGAAGTAAAGGAAATTTTTGTTTGTTGATGTTGCAGAGTTGATGGTGATTGTGGCGTTGACTCTGGTTAAGGAAATTGAATAATAGTGTCTCGGTACTATCTAGCATGCCTGACTGTTTATAGTGTACTGGTAATATCTAGCATGCCTGACTGTTTATAGTGTACTGGTAATATCTAGCATGCCTGACTGTTTATATTATACCGCACGTCCACAGTTAGTCGTAAAATTTGCTTATGTCTCCTTGGCCTCAGGTAATTTTCTTCCCCCTCTCCCCCTCAAACTATCTCGGTTACAGAGGAGGTGTTTCAACCCCCCTCCCCCCACTCTCTCTCGGGCGCCATGGGGATTCTGGTTATAGAGGTTTTGTCTTCACCTTCCCATGGCCATCAGGCTCGCTCGTCTCTCCCGGGTGAGCGTGTGTGTCTTTTCAGGCCTCACGTACAGAACATTTCAAAATCCGCCCCACATCTCGACCATGTGACACAAAAAAAAGAGTTCGCTAGACGGATGTCCTCGGTGTAAGCTGCTGGTTTGTGAGGCAACCGGCCACCTCGTTGAGGAAGGAGGAGGAGGAGGAGGGGAAAGCTTTGTATGGATACCTTATCACAGCTGGAGGCGGTGGAAGGAACATGTTTGGCGAGTTTGGCAAATTCCGGTTTGGTAGGGTGCCGGTTTTCTAGTCATGTGTGTGTGGGTCTGTTGGCCGGAGAAACAGCCAGACATGAATGATAGGTGACAGTTAGTGCTCATTTTTCTTTATACCATGGCGAGATTTGTGCGTGTATATTTGTATTAAGTATAGGGAGTGTCTTGGTCATCTCTGTGTATGGAATCTATCGACTCAGCGGTATCGTAACGTCAAGAAAGTGTTTGATCCTCTGCGTGCCTCCTTATGTGGGCCTGTGAGGTGACGTCTGTGTGATAGTGAGAGCATCAGCAGCAGCAGCAGCAGCCACTCTTCACCCGACCCTCTCCTCTTGACCCC
This sequence comes from Panulirus gracilis, assembly GCA_032361445.1. Taxonomy (NCBI): domain Eukaryota; kingdom Metazoa; phylum Arthropoda; class Malacostraca; order Decapoda; family Palinuridae; genus Panulirus; species Panulirus gracilis. The sequence continues at coordinate 7,398 of JAUUEG010031577.1, read as the reverse complement.
GGATGTGGCTGGAGGTAATCGTGCCTTCTCTTGTGGTGGGTATAGACTATTGTTCATTAATAATGGCTAGGAGGCACGCACTTCCGTCTTGCGTTTGTGGTAGGGGGGAGAAAATGTAGGTAAAGGTTGGTTGCCATCATGGCTCAGTGTTGCTCTGCTTGATAATGTCAAGAAAATCTTTTCTAGTGGATGAAGTGTGGTGCGGGTGTGGTAGCGACGCTGGAATGTTCGTTCGAGTGGCACCGAGTTCATTCACAGGGTTGGCTCGTAGGGTACCCACCTAGATAACCCAAAGTTCCCCCACTTAGAAATAAACACTTGTACTCTGAACGCCATGTATAACGCTGGGGACATATGTGAAACATGTGGATTTAGGAGAGTGTCATTCCTTTGTACCCAAGTGCGGCATGCCGGGCTTACGCCACCACAGTGTGTGTTTGTACATAGTGACGCAGTACATCAGGGGCACCATTAGTACATGCTACACAAACAGTGCGTTTGTACATAGTGACGTAGTACATCAGGGGCACCATTAGTACATGCTACACAAACAGTGTGTTTGTACATAGTGACGCAGTACATCAGGGGCACCATTAGATGTCTTGGCTACGGAACATGAGTGATGGTAGGTGAGAGCGTAGTTTGGGTTGTGTTGTACTTTCAGAATAACACTTCCTCTTATGTTGGAGCGTGTCTGCACAACACTTACTGGGCCCGTGGGTTGTTGGGAGATTGTAGCAGTTGTGTTGTGTGTGTGTGTGTGTGTGTGTGTTCTCGAACGGTTACTACTTTGTATGGATATTTGTATAATTGTATAGATTCCGTGTTTGTGTCTCATTCATATTTGGGTGTAAATAGAAGGATACCATATCTACATTTCAGTGTTTGGAGTTATTGTTTGTTGAAGTGTGTGCCGCTGGTCGTGTTCTATAACTGGAACGACAACACACAGGAAGTTCGAGGAAAGTGTTTCTACGTTAGTGTGGGTCGCCGGCCAACGGTGTCCTCGTCCTCGACCCAGACAGCCAACGACGGTGTGGAGGCGGCCGTCCAGGTGCTATGGTAAGGGGAGGCGTCCTGCCCCCCGCCAAGTGGAAGTAGGTGAAGGAGACGTGTGCCGTTGCCAGCCTGCAGGGAAGTGCTAGCTCGCTGCTGACACCCACAGAGGAAAGTGGCACATGGGGAGACCCGAGTGAGCTGTGTTCGAGCCTCGATGTGGGTGAGGTTAACCAGGGTGGAGGGTGAAAGTGGCACACCGACCACACCTTCAGCCTCACTCACTTTCTCCGGTGTGGTTGGGCTGGTTCCTGGCAGCAAGAGGTCACTCCAGGAACTATATGGAGCGGCGAGAGGGAAGCACCAGCCTGGAAAGTGTGCTGGCAGGAAGCTGGTGAGCATCTCTGATCCACTTCCCAGTCCAGAAGACACAAGTGGGCCTGTCGAGCCTGGCCCGGACCACACCCACCCCAGAACCAAGCAACAGACGAACCATCCGGGTCAAATTTGTGGCACAAGGACCAGTCAGATGATGGACCTTCCTGCTGGTGTATCACTCATCCAGGCAAAGCCAACAAACGAACGCACAGTAACACAGATACCAAGGTGAACCATACTGTTGGTGTGTGTGTGATACACAGTCCACCCAACACTTGCCTTTATATCTACTACACACACGACAACCACTCGTCACATACCCACATTTGCTGTGTACTTTACCTTGAGGCTGGAGTGTGTCACGTCTTGTTATGTTTCCCGACACTACCAGTACAGTGATAACAGACATTTATCATGATAGGCTTCGGTCACGGACGAAAATCCTCACGACATCGGCTCTGAAAGAAATTATATAAAGAAATGAATGACAAGATGGAAAACTACGGATGAAGAAGAATCATAAGAGCTTTGCATGAAATGGAAAACTTGCCTTTGTTGACGGTGCCGGTCGTATCTGCTGTGAAAGACGAGAAGGTGGAGTTCCAAAAGTTAACCGTATAGGACAAGAAAGAAACATTACAGCAGGCTACCCTCAAGTTGCGAACGGAAACAGGAGAGTGTTAGGCGTTTACGGGATAGAGTGCATTGGAACAATGTGGTATACATGGGGCGGCGTGCAGTCAGTGTACTAAACTAGGGGATATGAAGTGGCTGGGGAAAACCAGAGAGAGGTCTGCGCCACCTTGATTGTAGATGGAGGACCGTGATTTCGATGCATCACAAACGACAGTTAGAAAATAGTTGTGAACGAATAAGGCCATTTTTCGTCTGTTCCTGGGGCTACCTTGTTTACACGGGAAACAGCGAACAAGCATAAAATATACCGTATATTGTTAAGCATGTTTTTTTTTTAAGAATTTTATACCTGCTAAGTACATGTCTGTGTGATCAAGTTGATATTTGTCTTGCGTTTGTTACAACTGCCAGACTTAGATGTCCTTGAGGACTTAATTATATGTGTTATTAAAAGTTTATATCTCACGCGGCAGTTATTACTGTATCTTGCCATAAGTACTTAACGTTTGCTACTGGAAACGTTGTATAGTGGGGAACCGCAGCTCGTGTTTACTGGTCCCTCCTGCTACAAAATAGAATGGGAAGCTACTGCCTTCATCCACAAGGACCTAGTCATGCCAAGTAAAGATCGTAGCAGTGAAGTAGTGATAGTTAGCAGCAGCAGTAAATGGTATGAGAAGACCAGGCAGTGTAGGATGGGGGAAATGATGGTATGTAGGGGAAAGGGGAGGGTGGCCTGGTCGGCACTACAGTCTTACTTTGAGAACCCTCCCACATAACCCTCCCCCCTACTCCACCCCAGCCTATAAAAGGATTTCGCATGAAATTCATCGTAAAACTTATACATGTTGGTAATGTTATAAATATTCTGAACTGAGGTAAGGATACAGAGAACAAGTGTATCCTGCGTCCGGGTGATGATAATGTGATGTGGTGTGTGGGAGGACAGGCACCGTCGTCTTCCTCGTTCACAAATGTCCGGACACAACCTTCAGTGGGAGGGGGAGGTCCCCAGATGATCCCTTGATTTATTTACATATTTTCACTATAATTTGATTAAGAATCTTACTCGTCTCTTGTTTCTTGATGATCATAGACGTCAACATAAACATTATCAATTCATGTCACTTGTTGAACGGCAGTGAAAGTAACGTTAGAAGTGGACTTCCCTGCGGGCGAGTCCATTGTATCAAATTTCACTAGTGACGTCACGGTGTTGTAGTTCTGGCAGGGTCCGTGACCGTGTCCCGTGAGGGAAACCCCAGCCAGCCCACACGCTGGGCCATAGTGACTCAACCCGGAGTGAGGGAGGGTCGCATCATGTTTGTTTTCGTTGATCCTGTCATTCATATACCGCTTCTGTGCTGTGTATGTTGTTCACCTGTTGGCATCTTGTCCTATACTGTCTGTCTGTCTGATTCTTATGCAGTTTGTTTATCCTGTTCATCATCCTGGTTTCTATATCTATATACCTGTCCGTTTGTTTCCCATTGCCAGTTTAATGTTTTCTTGATCGTCCACACGTCATTTCCTCCGTATATGTATGTGTGACGGAAGCTCATACATTTTATGTTGTACATGGAATTAGAATATTAGAATATTTCACCCAACTTTATGCCTTTTTTTTATCAATATAAGTGATTGGTAAGGCCTTTCGTAGAGACTTGAATAGCTTGTAGGTATTGTAAAAACAATTGCTTTATATACACTAATTTCACATGTAATTTTGTACGTTTTCTCTGATAATCCTGTACCCTCATTTTCTTTATCTTTAGATGGTAGACAATTATATTATGTAATCATCCCAATCGTAGTTCCTCCGTTTCATGCGTATATAGGGATTACGTTTTCTTTTACTTGTGCTATTTCCACACTTAATAGGTCTGTGTCTGGAAAAGATGGTTTAATAGAATGATTAAGAAAGAAAAAAATGAGAGGACTGACTTGGGCAATTAATTATGATGATGGGCATCGAACTCCACCATACAGGAGATGGTGGAGGAAGACCAGCAAGTATGAGAGTGAGAAAAGAGACAGAAGTGAGCTAAAAGCTAGCAAACTGTGAGAGTTCGAGACCCAGCGTGGTGCAGGTGTTGCTGTGGTGTTGGTGAAGTCTGCTTCCCTCTTGTTAGTAGACCCCATTGTTGATGTTTGTTGGCTCTGATCAGCGTCGGAGTGGTGTACATCTGGTGACCATAGCGAGGTGTACTGTTGAGAAGTAAACACTGAAAAATTATTTTACGTTGCATTCTACGTAGTAACTATAACGTTATGGTTTATTTAGGTTGCAATATGCAACATTCTTTTTTCGTTATAAACTATGTAGATTACCTAGTCATTATCATATATCTGCAGCAGACATAAGCAGTGAGTACATTGCACCAACAACAGCATTGTGTATCTGTTGATCACGTTTCAGATACACTAAACTGTTCAATGTTCAGCTGAGGAGCTCGCTATGTCTCGGGCGACAACAGACAGTGCAACAGACAGTACAACAGACAGTACAACAGACAGTACAGTTTGTGAAACAGATTGTTTAACTTTTTCAAGTGTGGCAGGGAAAGTCCAGTGACAATGGCCTAGTGAAGGTAGTACACCAAATTTGTAGGTCATATGCGTGCGTGCGTGCGCATGTGCGTATAGACCAAGTTTGACCTCACGTGTGGTGTGTTTGTTGTCATTGTTTCACTACAGGATGAAAGGCGGGCGTCAGTATGATGTCTTGCGTGACAAACCGACCGTCATGACCATCAGGTCCGGCAGCTTCACATGAGATACGCAACGTAAACACTGAATGAATTTTACTTTAATATTGATATCTTGGTTTTGAAAATATCACGTATGATGACATGATGAATATCTGAGAAGCATTAACATTTTACTATAAGTAGGCGTGTGAGTCACTCACATTTAAGTTCACATTTTAGCAGGCGACATTAGTTCTTCAAATGACAAAGATGAGACCATAATGAAGTGAACAAGTGGTAGTGATGAGTGAATTTACAGAAACAGACTTATTTCTAATGTTTATTAAGAACATTGATTATCATATGAATATACATTTTTACATATATAATATCTGGAGATTATGTATAAACTCACTGACACCTAATTGGCAACATTCTCACGCTCGCCGCCAGTTGGGCGAGTCCATTGTTAGCCAGGGATGTTATGTTTTTCTAATTTATGTTATGTATTTATCTACATTCATATGCACATGCAAGAGTTTTTTGCTATTCACATATGTAATTTAAGACAATATTACATCAAGGAATTTAAGCTGACCAATGATACACCAGTTTAACATTTTGATAAATATTTCCCCCCCATGTTATCAAAGTAGACTCGACTTGACCCTGACCATTCTGTATCAGAGTTGTGTGTGTGTGTGTGTGTGTGTGTGTGTGTGTGTGTGTGTGTGTGTGTACATAATATAGGGAGGGAGCTAAATACTCATGAGTCTCCTTTCGTCTTTGCATTTTTGTCAAGTATTTTCCCTCAAAGACACACACTGGTTCACTCTTGTGTTATATTGTTCTACAGTTCTGTCATGAAGAGTTTCCTCGTGACCTTCCGTACACATGTCTATACTTCCTGTTATTTCCTCTTGTTATGGAGTCTCTTCTGACCTCAGCCGGGGCTTTCCAGGATTTTATAGGAGGTTAATAGATCGACTTTCATCTTTTCGTCCTCCTCAATGTTTATAATAACGCTCAGTACCAGTACCTCTCGCCTTCTGCAGCAGCACCTAGCATCCTGCAGCAGTCTAGCCTTCCGCAGCAGTGTCAAGCATCCTGCAGCAGTGTCAAGCCCTTTACGGCAGAGTCCTAGCCTCCTGCAGGACCCGCTAGCGACACACAATGTCGTCCGGGACGCAGGCTGAGGCCGCCCTCACCAGGAAGAGTCGGCCGCTGGGACACACACACACCTGCCAGGAGAACATGACAGCGTCAGCGGTGAGTCAAGCCTCACAGCTGCACACCAGTATAGTGGCCTCACAGCTGCACACCAGTATAGTGGCCTCACAGCTGCACACCAGTATAGTGGCCCAACAGCTGCACACCAGTATAGTGGCCTCACAGCTGCACACCAGTATAGTGGCCCCACAGCTGCGCAACGGTCCAGGTGACTCATGGACCAGGACTGGCCTTGTACAACCAACATTTTTCTCTCAGTCTCAAACGTTATTACAGATGTGTACCTGGAACACCTGCACAGGTGGCGGGGTCTGGGCCGGGGACGGGGGTCCTGGTAGAGGGGTTGTGGAGGCCTCCAGGATGGTGTCAGGTGGTGGGACTTGCGTCTCTGGAAGTTAAAAACAATACATGAGGGGACGACACTGGCCCAGCCTCACAATGTTCATAGAAAACATCGTACGATAGTTAGTTAGATTGCTGTGTGATGTGTGTGTGTGGATTGGTGGAAATATACTAGTGACTGAATGAGATTGTTGTATGATGTGTATGGATTGGTGGAAATACACTAGTGACTGAATAAATCCTTTGACTGAGACACGAGATCGAGTTAATTTGAGATCAAAGAGCCAAGTTTCCTGGTGTGTATTAATGGCTTATTTGTGAGCATACGTCTGCTTAATCATTTTAGTTACTATCAGAGTTAAGGTAACGTAGCTGTGTCGTGAAGACCCCCTTAACTCGGGGTCAAGAGGAAGGCCTCGCCCTCTGGTTCCTTAACAGATAAAGAAAAGAACAAAAATTATGGTCTGTTTCTGGGAATGGTCAGGGATGCACACCAGAGCAAGACGTCTCTCAAAACGTGTGGCTGAAGGATAGGGGCAGATCATGCCAGCAATGACTGATTGGAAACGTGCAGTGGTAAGGGGAGTTGTTGTTCAAGAAATATGGACCCGATCATTCAAGAGTGATAAAGAATGATAATTGTGGATAAAGAATGACACAGGAGGGAGAGTCAGGCACAGCCAGCACTAGCCAGGGAGGGAATACCCACCTGGAGGAGTGACGGTGGGACGGTTCGTCTCCTGTGGGGCCTCCTGCCGCGGCCTGTGCTCCGACAGCTTGGGCATGAATATATTGGGGTTGTCGAACCTGATGGCGCCCTGAACAGCCACCAGGGATGTGTCCTTCAAGGAGGTGGCTAAAATGTCGCCGTCGCGAGCTTCAACGCTGATGTCCTGCGGGGCCTGAACCTTCACGTTCCTAGTGACGCTCTCTAGCCTGAGGAAGGCAACGGAGGCAAACAGTAGAGAAAAATACCTTGTAGGACTAATATGCTTGATGGACTTTTATTTTTTTTCCAGGAAAGTCATAGCTCAGAACAAATGTGAATATGTCACGCTTCCCATCACCAAGGACATGTGTCACGCTTCCCATCACCAAGGACATGTGTCACGCTTCCCATCACCAA
>JAUUEG010031471.1:0-11943 GCA_032361445.1 Panulirus gracilis | reverse complement strand
GTCGGTCAATTCTCTGTACGTAGTAGTAATTCCCTCCCTACCACACACACACACACACACACACACACACACACACACACACACACACCGAGTCTTTGTCGCCTCTGGAACCAACGGGATGGTGGATACATTTGCTCATACTGTCCACCGTTTGATGCTAACACATCGTTACTTCCCCCAGGCAACACAAAAGCGATTGGACGCTACTGCAGGATGCGAGTACAGACAAGCCCAGCCACGGATGTGATATTTTTTGTTGTCGTTGTTGTTTTGGCCCAATCCTAACAATCCGGGAGAACACGACGCTTCACCAACTTTAAGGAAAACATTGACAAAGATCGGCCAAGCTGTTACTACGATCCTAAAATTCAGGACGGACGTATAAACTGTGTTATTCAACACCACCATAAACCTTCGGACGAGGGTCGAGAAAAATATTCTCTCAAGGGGTTCTATCTATGGGACCCGGTCTCGCGTCGAAGCTCAAGCAGACAGCTCACTGTTAGGCCTAGCCGTTTATCCTCTCCTTTGAGAATACCTGACAAACGCACGAACGGCCTTGACCACTGCAAGAACAAGTGGGACAAAACGTCGAAAGACAGAGCGTCGTAACCAGAGCGCTTTAATAACACACACGTTTCTATCGCAGTCCTTTGGCTCGGAAGGACGCGAGCGTAGAGATGAAGTTTAAGGAAACGCTCGAAAAATGCCGATTATATTCCCCTCTTTCCCCATCATACTCGGGTATATCAGAGGCCACTGGTGTATGACCGGAGTGGTATGATCTCAAACTTGCAATTCTGAGATTACATGCAGCTGTACCCTTATCATATAAGCCAATATACAGCGGTTGACAGCTGCACCACGATGCATATTCAGCAGTTGAAACAGTATACTGGATTGGAAAATGGTGTAAACACCGTCCAACGAATGCCTCAATGGCATGTACAAAATCAAAGGGAATAACGCCCTTATTGACATACAAGATGAGCTTATATTCCTACCCCAAACACACACACACACACACACACACACACAAGACTGGATTGCTTACAACTGCGTTCAAATTTCTATGGCTAAATCTATTTCTAAACCAATCCTTTTGACCCTTGATTCTCCTGCACCATCGAGTGACCTGTATGGAAATTCCACCATCAGTACCTGCCTGGGGAGCAAGGCACACCGGCCAAGAGGGTGAAAGTCTCCCCTCAAAACATCGATATTTCTCTCCACACTCCCCCGCCTCCAAACTGTCAAAAACGCCCTACCTAATTACCATCGTATTTTCCCGTCCCCTTCAAAATAGGTCTCTCCGCTTCCGACATGTGCCAAAAAAACTTCCTCCAAATCACTATAAACTCTTCTCCTTAACCAAAAAAGAAAAAGAAAATGGTCTTCACGTCTCCCTAAATATACTTCCCTCGGCTCCTCCGTACGTAATCTGTTTACGAGAAAAGTTCCGCAGACGTTTCTGAAAAGTTTACCGAAAGCGTTATCAGAGCCAAGTCACGATAGACTCCATAAAAACCGCACTGCCGGCTACGGATCCCATCTGAGAGACCTAGGAGGTGTTCGAAACCCATATCCTTAAGAGGTAATGTTTGTGGGAGTATTCCAACACCATCCAGTCAAGGAATACGCCACTGAATACAAAATGACCACGAACAGGAACACACCACAAGGGGTTCCTAACGAGGCTGTTTGTGACGGTGGGAGAGGGAGTGAAATTCGTGGATTTGTGTGGCAGGAGTAGAAAAGAGATTCATATCTTTCAAACACGAAGACCTGGAAACTCTTTGCATAGCTGCTGAGGTGAAAATATTGTCAGTCGTGGAATTTGGAGCAAAATATATATCGCGTCAGTCCTTAAGATTGATCAAAGTCTAGACTTGATGTTCGTTACTTGGTTCACTCGTCTCTACGTGACAGTGGCGTGCACGGTACTGACCTCCTCGTCAACTAACGAAGGCACGAAGTAACGCAGACAATACTGGGAGCAAAACACGCTCCATACCAGATTCACGGAGGTTAATCAGCGGTCATCTTTAAGATCAAAAAGAGCAAGACTGATAGTTTCTTGGGAGACCTGGGCTTATGAGATAACCATACCAGTTGTAATCCCATGCCAGAACGATCAATGCGCATCACCTAATCCCCCCTCCACATACGATTCTGTACAGCAGACGCAACAACATCAGTGCTACAAAACTTCACATAACGCGTGGGCACGAACAGCCATCGGTCATTAGGGCCTAACAAGGCCTTAATCATCCTTAAGTATCCTGTCTATAAGAATCAACTGACAAGCCTTCTCTCTCCAACCATAAGACGTGTTGTACACAACTAGGTACTCAATTCCTCGATTACTTCCTCCTTCACAGTCGTGCATCGAGGCATAACCCCAAAAAAGATATCAAACCAAATAAAACATATATCTATTTACGTTTTCCAGATGACCTCCCGCCCTCCCACTCGCTGGGCCAGTTTCAAGCGAGACCCGGGCCCTTGAACACCATTCATAAGCGTCAAATGGCCCTTCATCTCCACAAGCACAACAATTCGGCCCTCAAAAAACGAGGCAGCAGCAGCAGCAAAGCAAAAGAAAATCCACGGGATTTTACATTCTTGCCCGCCAAGCGGACGGTGTAGCTGCTGCAGTAGAAGTAGTAGTAGTAATAATAGTAGTAGTAGTAGTAGTAGTAGTAGTAGTAGTATACGAGTGTTGTAGGATGATCTATGCTCTCTACGATTAACGAATGTTTACTACGTTTTTAAGATACGTTCATTGAGTGTTCTACGATCACTTAACTTCACTACAAGTGTTCTACGATCACTTACGTTCGCTACAATTGTTCTACGATCACATAAGTTCGTTACAATTGTTCTACGATCACCTACGTTCGCTACAATTGTCCTACGATCTCCTACGTTCACTAAAAGTGCTCTAAGATCACTCAACTTCACTACCATGTTCTTCGACCATTTACGTTCATCGCAAAGTGCTCTACCATCACTCACGTTCACTGTAAGTGTTCTACGTTCACATACCCACTACCTGTGTCTATCGGAACGTTCAAGTAAAACACGTTCCCATCAACCTCACCAAATTACCAGCTAGGTGCTTCATATTTGCTACATGTGAACATATTCATCACAACAGCATCGTATTCACTACCATGTTGAACATATTCATCATACACATGCCTTCGTAGTACATCATTTTCGTTAAAATATACACAGAAGTACAATGCTTTCTTATGAAAGTACTTCAGTGTACATTAGCTTCGTAAAAATGTACTCCCAATTACATCACTTTCGTGAGAATGTAATCCATTGCAAATTATTTACGTTAAAAGTGCCCCAAAGTACAATTACTTAGCCAAGATTACTCATCGTCATCGCTTTTTGACGAAGAGAGAGAAATTCACTTCCCTGCAACCGAGAGTAGCGCAGCTTTGGAGCTCCTTAAAGAGAAAAAAATGAAAGGGTGGGGGAGGGGTGATTCTGGAATGACAACGCGAACTCCTTTCAAGAAACCTGTGAGTCCCAGGATGGTTAAAATTAATGAGATAATTGATTAATCAAATCGTTGGGTTATGTCAGCTGTAATGGTTGGACCTTGTCGCCACCTTTGACCCATTCCCAGTCGCTCATCCTCAACGCAATTAGTCACATGCAATTAAACGAGAGAAAGAAATTAAGGACTCGCCCGATCCAACTGTATGTGAGCAAATTACCGAGCCACCAAGGTGTATTTCTTGTGGTCTCAGAGAGCGTACTTAAACCATCTACTTGATGCCCAAGAGGGAGGAGGTGAGGTAGAAAGAAGGGGAGATGAGAGATGATATATGAGAGTAAGGGGAGGTGAGGCAGAAGTGAGGGAAGTGAGGTAGAGATGAAGCAAAAGTAGATGTATGAGGCAGAAGTAAGGGGAGATGAAGCAGGAATGAAGAGAGGTAAGGTATGAGTGAGGGGAGATGCGGCAGAGGATAGTCAGGAGCGAAGGAGGGTGAGGTAGACCTGAAGGAAAGTGAAGGTGGAGATAGGGCAGTGAGAGAAATTAGTGGCTGGAGGGAAAGGGATGGAGTGCCTGGGAAACACAGATATTGGGAGGCCTATTAAGATAGCCTGAATAGTATTCCGATACTGACTACAGGTTACATGAGATTAGGACAGAACAGACTAAAGACTCCCTCTCACACTACACTCCCTCCAGCAACAACAGCCGGATGGATAAAGGATGGATCGTTAAAGTAAAATAAACGTGAAATTTTACTGTTTATGTTGAAAATGAACTCGAATGAGTACTGTCTGTGTTAATTCACGGTCATCTAGTCTCTGCTAATGAATGTATTGAGGAAGGACGTAGTACTAACCTGGGCATGAAAGAGAGCAAGTTGCTATACCGACATTTATTATTGTATTTTCATTTATCAAGACCTCGAATTGATCAGATGGTTGTCCAATGGCCTTTGAAGGTACAGTATTCACAATCTTTGTGGGGACAACATGTGACTGTAACTTGTTTCGATGCTCACTTGTTCCACTTAGAAAGAAACTCTTTCCTAAATTAGTATTGCTTCTTTTTGCCTTAAGATTCAATCGGTCTTCATAGAAACTCTATTACCCGGTATCTGAAAAGGTCTGCATGACTTTCGTTGTCAAAATCATCCGGAATTCTGACAACGTATCAAGTCTTCTTTCATCATTTCTAAAAGGAAAAAACATTTGACTTTCTGAACCTTATTGAGTTGGTGTGTAATGGAGTATGGTGGATTAGTGTGGCACTGTGATGGGTAATGGTACAGTGTAGTAATACGCATAGTGTGATGGTGTGTTTTAGTAGCGTTCTAGCTTGATGGTGTGATGGTATAGTACGGTTTTGTGGTGTAATGATGTGGGATGATGTGATGATACGTTTTACTGCACTGGTGTAACGGAGAGGTATGGTGTTTTGCATGTCGGTGTAGTGCTATCGTATGGTCTTGCATTATAAGTGTGTAGGGATATAATGCGGTGGTTTGGTGGGGGACGTGAGAGTAGCTGACTAAGGAACACCGGGACAACCATTACTGGACTCGTGCTAAGGGAGACAATACCTTGTCAGGGCAGAATATATTTTTTCCAGTATATTCAGCATATCACAAGGATAGGACAATAGGGCACAGTGGGTTGTTATCACAGAGGGAGTCTCCTGCGATACGGTCCTTTTTGAAGAGAGGAAACTTTTAACAAAAGAAAACAACCATGATTATGAGAAGGAAAAGCAATTATCATAAACCCTTTTAGTAAAGATTATGTTACACTCGTGAGGTTCATTATACAGGTAGGCGTCAGCGCCAGACACTTGCATCACACAGGGTAACAAAACTCAGGAAAAGAAATAAATGCTTTTGCTCGCATATCAGAAAGTCTAGTAATAACGCCACAGTGAGCCGCACTGTGCTGTGCCTTTGTCACGTTCTCCCGCTCCCCTGGCCCAGGTCGCTGTTTTTCGTTCTTCTTGCCTCACCTACACGTTTGTAATTGGCAATTGCCTACTGGACAACTGCCCGAATTTAATTTTCTATTTCCTTTTTGGAGAACTTGTGTTACACAAGCTAGTGTTCAGTCATCTAGCACTTTTCCTTCTTGTAATGATTTGTTGACAATTTTAGTGACGGCAAAGGCTATATATCAGCTAACTTCTTTCAGCATTCTGGGGAAGATAACGTCTGGATCAGTGGGTTTTTTTATGGATTCATGTTGTCTGGATATCTAAATACATCGAGGCATCCTTTATCTTTTTTGAGGGGTTCAAGTTTTCTTACTTCGGTGCCCACTGATGAATTTCATGCCTGTAGTAAATTAGACGAATTTTCGTTGATAAACAATGAATCAAAATACTTGTTATAAAGGGAAGCAGTGTCTTTGCTGTTGCTAGTTAAGGTACCATAGGATCCTTGGTATTTCTGCTTGCTTTAAATTCACTGGAGGAATTCTTTAGAATTTCTCTTAACGGTGTGAGAATTTTCCATATATTAGAAGCTCCTCTTACTGATTCTCATGCTTTTCCAAGTCTCTCCGTGACGGTACACGTACAGATGATCCCCTTTCTCGCTACTTGTCTTAGATACCCTGTAAGTCTTTTTTTCATGTTCTGTGCATTAATTCCCTAGTTATCCAGCTTGGCTCCTACCTAATACAATCCTTTTTTTCACCTTTCTGAAGGTGCCGACTCTCTCGATGGGAAGTATTGCATTCTTGAAGTCCCTCCACATTCTTTCATCTGTGTCCACTTCCAAGAGTCTGATCCAATTTACGTTACCTGAATTGTGGAGAAACACGCAAGACTTTTGCTTTTTGTAAATCGAGAGAAGCTAGTTTACAGTGAGTTGAGAAATACGGTGATCGCTATTTCCTATCTTTTCGCCAACCTCACGTGAGGTAATTTGATCTTTGTGGCCATCATTAAATCTGAAATATTAGCACTTCTTCTTGGGTCTCGGAACATATCATTTCAAAAAGTAAACGTCAGTCAAATCTGTCTGTTTCCCTTACGGTCAGGAAGTACCAGTTTGTTTATATCTCCTATGATTACAAAGTCTGTCATTTCTGCACGTTATACAAGGAGTCTATATACTATCCCAAAAATGATTTTGGACATCTTATTTAATTCATTTTGCTGTGTGTCGTATCCATCAATACTTAACTTTCTTATTGTGTTTGTCTGTAATTACGTACGTTTAACATAATGCCTCTACCTGATTTGTGACGTCTATCTGTTAAGAAAATATCAATTTCCAGAGTCAGTGGATCGCTAACTTCTCTGCTTGTAAATGCCTTTTTGCGTAATTTACTCATATGTTCATTGTTTCTTATTGCTGTGATATCTGGCTTTCCTGACAGAGTACATTGGTATAAAAGGCATTAATGTTTCGAAGGAAAGTTATGGTGAGTATGTCACAGTCCGCTGAGGTTCTGCAGCCAAGGACAGGTCACTTGGAACACCGTCTGACTCAGCGTGCAGTCATACCTGACCTGACTGACTGTTGACTTCCGAGGTGAAAATAACTAGTTGTTACTGGGTACCAGGTACACAGCTGCTTAATCTGTGCCGTCATATTCCTCAGCCCTACAGATGTTCTGTATCTTTTCACCAGCACCATTCATCCTGCTCAGAGATACAGTTCTTACATCATACCTAGAGAGAACTCCTCCAAGAATGCCTCTCCTTCTAGTAAGTGTCCTAAGGGGTAAGGTGGTTGGGTGAGGGACCAGGAGGCATGGTGTGAAGGGATGGGAGGGGTTCGGAGGCTTTGTAAAGAACCAGGTTGTAGGGTGTGGGGGAAGGGTGGCCGTGAAGTGGCTCGGGAAGAGACCAGGAGGCAGGGTGAGGGGATGTGATGAGGTGTCTTATTGTGGGAACATGAGGCAGGGAGAGTACGGGTAGAACACACAACATGAAACCTGATATTACATGGTACGGTTGTCTGCAAGACTAGAGGAAGTCCCAGTGAGATGTATGGTACAGACAGGATAATAAAGCAGAAGTGCACCTCTCCACTCGCCACTCCCTCCGGTAAAAAGAAAAATGGCGGGAAGGAACACCATGTATTATGGAGAGAGTATTCTGCCACAGAAATTTTACAGGAAAATGTGAACGGGAAAAGTTCCTACTCTGAATGCGGCAAAGTTCCCTAGGGAGGAGACTCAGATCTGAAATGGAAAAAGGTTGATTTTTAAGGCCATGAATTTAAATGTCTGTTACTCTTCCTTGAAACTGGCGTGTTTACCAGGAATATACATTATCAAAGTATTTATCTTATCTTGATTTAAAAGCACTGAGAGTGGTGGTTGTTTATTCCGGTATTATACAACTCTATTCACGAAATCCTTCCTTTTCGCTTTGTTCATGCATTTCCTTTCATTTATTTTCATACAGTAGCTTGAGGATATTGAATATGTACGAAATGTAAAAAAAAATTCTATTTTTTCAAAATCATTTGATATTTTGAAAACTTCTATTAGATCTCCTCGCCGCTTTTGTGCTTTTCAAAGGGGAGTAATTCTGTCTCATCATAAGGCTTATTTCTGCGCAACCGAATTACCTCTGTTGCTTTTCTTTGAATTAGTTCTATGGGAAATTTTTGTGGCGACGGAGCTCAGATATGGAAAGAAAAGAATTAGAATTGTGTGCTTAAATACATTTAAAGTAAGTCTTTTCCTTCTTGAACGCAATTCTTTTACAGAAAACTAATATCACAGAAGTATTTGCTTAGCCAAGATTTAGAATTACTGAGATTCCTCACACTAACAACATCCGGTGTTAGTTTATTCCAGTGATACTACAACTCCATAACGGAAGGTGAGGTAGCTTGTTAAGGGAGCCAGAAAGTAAAGCGTAGGAGAGGGTGGCTTGGTAAAAAACCAGGGAGCAGGTGAGAGGGTGAGGTAGCTTGGTTTGGGACCAGGAGGCAAGGAAGTGGTGAGGAAGATGAGGTAGCTTCGTAAGGGACCAGGAGGCAGGGTGATGGGGATTATATGGAGAGGTGCGGCTAGGTAAAGGTCCAGTAGGCAGAGTGTAGGGGAGGGGATGAGGCGGCTTGGTAAGAATCTTGTTTTCAAACACCTTTTCATCAACATGCTAGACAGCGCCATTGCCCACATGTGCAGATGTGCACTACACTAGCAAGATAAAGATATCCAGCAGACATTAATGAAAGACAAAATAAGAACACAACAAGAACAGAGGAAATACGATCGACGTTATGAGACAAAACACAATGAACCAATGGCCTTCTAGTAACGAATCAGAGGACCACAGGGAGAGCCCTGAGGCAGTATCAAACACCTGACAGTCAACAGCGACAATATTGATAAAGACTGAGGTGTGGTGGACGAATTCAAAAACACATGGAAGTTTGTATTCAAGACTGCAGTTAAAGAAGGTATGAAGTAATAACCAGGTCCATGAAAAAGAAATTTTTGACTGGTTGATTCACAACAGAGAGAACCATCCCACATCAGGCCACAGGCTCAGCATGGTTCTTCTCTGACAGCTGAGTCTCAAATAGAATTAGCATGTCCGAGCTGCGAACAGCGAACGCAGTATTCAAGAACATATCCCCAGCAAAGAGCCAAATACAGAGGAAAGAAATCAGCCTGCCGTCACTACCTCCTCAGCATTCACAACTTAATGCTTATCGTAGGATACTGTGCCTTAAGATATGAGGAAGCCAATGTGATAATAGGGTTTCTTAACTTTTTCATTCAGGCAACTGGGGTGTTATGGGACGGTTGGTTTTCGTTGGGGAAACTTGAGTGACTGAGTTCGTGGAGCGAGGTTGGCTCCGGGTGTGAGGTGCGTCGTAATTGACGTGTTGCAGCGCCACATGTGATGCATTTGTTTGCTCTAATCTGAATGATCGAGTCATCTCTGTTCTGTCACATTTTCTTTCATCTTCAGATTTAACGTACGTATTCACAGTCACCTTACATCTTCCGGGTTGTGACTGCAGTAAGAGTAGCCCACTGGCTGGTCTCGTGGCAGACTCTGGAACTTTCCACGCGTTACTTGTTGTCGACCAGGGCGATGTTGTGACCTTGTCACCGTCCCTAGTGACCCTGTGTGGGAAGACTGGCTGTACCACCGTCCCTGGTGACCCCATATAGGAAGATGGGCTGGACCACCATCCCTGGTGACCCCATATAGGACAAATGGCTTTACCACCGTCCCTTGTGACCTCTTGTGGGACCATTGGCTGGACCGCTATTCCTAGTGACCTGATGCAGCATGACTGGCTGGTTGGACCAGAATCCCTACTGACCTGTTGTGGGACGGGTGGCTGGACCACCGTCTCTGGTGGCCTCCTGTAGGACGAGTGATTGGCTTGACCTGGTAACACCTGGGTGAAGTCTTCGGGGTCTTCACTCCCACAACCAGGGTTAGGCCCAAGCTGTTGGATTTGGTCGTCGGTCGACCAAGCTATAGGCCGCCGCAGCCTTCGGGCTCACTTGGCCCCCCACAGCCTGGCTGGTCTGGTACACTTTTTTATAGGTACTGGTCCAGTGCACTCTTAAACTTCTTGCTCTTTCTGATGGTGGCTGGCATGGTGTTGAAGAGTCTTGGGCCAGGATGTTTCAGGCGTTCTCTCTCTTTGTCCATATCGCACCTTTGAATTTCAGAGGTAGTATTTCATATTTTACAAATTCTTCCATTCCTCTCGTGCCAGAAGGATGTTATTGGGAACCATACCTTCTAGGATTTTCCATAAATGGATGGTGATGTACCTCTCAAGTCTGCGCTCCAGGGAGTAAAGCCTTAGAGATACCAGCGGCTCTCAGTAATTTTGTTCCTTTACCACGTTCATACGGTCTGTGGAAGATCTCTGATCAATTTCTAATTCGGAAATTTCGCCTGCCTTGTAGGCTGATGTTAAAACGCAATGATATTCAGTTTGTGAAAGAATGTACGCTTTGAATGATATCACTGTTGATGTTTCTTCCCTTGTCTCGAAGTTCCGCACACCCTGCCATCCGTCTGCATGAGGCAATTGTCGTTCTTGTGTTCGATGAAGGTTAGGTCGTTAGACATAATTAATCCGAGGTCTGTACGATATTCTGTGTTGCTTTTTATTTCTTCATTTTTCCTATATCGGAGGAGTTGAAACTTATTTCCATTGAAAAGGATGTTGTTCTTTTTTTGCCCAGAAGACTTCGTTTATGTCTTTTTGTAGCCTTTCCTCACCTTTCATTTATGTGATCATCATATATATTATCATATCATATATAAAGGATGGAGTGAAACTGTGGCTCGTGTTCGCATCAATGCCAGATATAAGAATGAGGAACAGGAAGGGTGCAAGTAAGTACATTTCCTTGGGGGAAATGAGCTTTTTACCGTGGAGACACTGGTGATGGCATGGTTTACAACTACCAGTTGTAATCTGTTACTTTAAAAAAGTCGTATATCCATCTCCTAATTTTCCGATAATTCCCATCTTTTGCATTTTATCTTCTGTGACGACCTGGTCACACTTGTCAGATGCTTTTGCAATGTCTTTGTAAATCACGTCAGCATTTTCTTTGTTTTCCAGAACTTGGGGGAATTGCCGTTCAAGAAGAAGTCTGTTGGGTCATATTTATTTAAAGTAGTTTTTCCCTCACTCATTACCGGTTCATATTACATATCTAGAGCCTCATTCATCTCCCGGCAGTCGTCTGTAAATATATTTCTTCTATTTCAAGTAGGCCGGTGGAGTTTATGGTGTTGGATTTGCGTTCAGCATGTGATGAAAAGTGTTTTCGCTCGAACATAGTCTCTGGTGACCCCATGTGTCACGACTGACTTGATCCCCCTCCCTGCCTGGTGACCACCCCATGTGGCACTACGAGCCGGACCACCGTCCAGGGTGACCCCATGTGGGACGACTGGCTGGGACCGGTGTTCCTGAGGGTCTCCTGTGGAACGAGTGTCTGGACCACCATCCCTGGTGACCCCTTGTGGCACGACTGGCTCTACCACCATGAAGGTGCGAGGTGTGCTCGGGATCGAGCGAATTAGAACGATTTGGTATACCACTGAATTCAAGCAGCAATAGACCATTGAGTCCTAGAGAGGCTATTTGTGATAGTGGTAGAGAACAGAAACGTATATGTAAATTCATCGTGTTGCTCTGGAGGTGCAAATTATGTCAGTCTTGGAATTGAAGCGAAATACTGAACCAGGTTTATGCTTCAACGTATCTATGGTACAGAGAGCGCTGTTCCGTCAATGGATTGAACCAAGGCATGTGAATACGCCAGGTGAAGCCATGGAAAGGTCTGTGGGTCCTGGATGTGGATAGGGGGCTGTGGTTTCGGTGCATTACACATGACAGCTAGAGAATGGGTATGGGCAAATGCAGTGTCTTCATCTGTTCATGGCGCTTCCTCTCTAACCCAGGAAGCAGTGGATATATA
>JAUUEG010031361.1:0-11944 GCA_032361445.1 Panulirus gracilis | reverse complement strand
CGGGTCTTGCCGCAGTGTTCGCTTGTTGATGCTCTTGAACGGGAGTGACCTCCTCCCCCTCAGGATAAAAGCGCCCACAAGCGTTCGTCGGGCGTTTGGCCACCGTTGCCCTGCAGCTGATCCTCGGCTTGTCCGAGGATCAATGGGACTGACCTGTTACTTCAGCAGCTCCTGCTCCAGATTCGGGTAACCCTGGTTTCTCGCGTTCACCAAAGGCAATTCACCAATTGACCTTTCGTTCGGTGGACTTCGTGGGTATATTGTTTGACGAGCAGGTGCTGGCTTACCTTCCGAGGGCTTCCTCTCCAGGCATTCGACTGCTTTTCTAAGTCTTTTTTCCCAATGTTCCAGACCTGAGTCATGTGTCTCTGTCAGAGCCCTAAGGCGCTGTCGACGAAGGAAGGTGATGGAGGCCAGCCTGAAGACTCGCTGAATGGCATGTTGTTCGGCGAAGTTTGCTCGGACACGACACATGTGCTGCATGACCCATGCGACTCTTCCTACGAGCAAAGAGATAGTCACGAACTCACCCGTCCTGTCTGTGTTCAGAGAGGACATATTTGGCCCCACTGGACTGAAGTACCATGATGACGCCTTCCAGACTTAGGCTCCTAACGGTATTCAGGGCTTTGGAATAGCATGTGGTGGTGAGTCGTCCACAGATGCGGTACGATAATATGCTGGCGAGTTGTCCGAGTTGTGGTACATTATGTGGTGGCGGGTAGTCCAATAGCTTGCCAATATCTTGTTCTAGAAGTGTTATTACTCCATTTTCAGGACCTGTATTCACAGTAGTGCCATCGCAGCCAATCGCTCTCAAATAGGTTAGATCTACATCTGACGAAATAAGAAAACTTCGCATTTCCTACGCAATATCTCTGCCATTACTGGAATTCGCAGTAACGTGGGTAATAGATTTTGATCCTGGTTCTTGTAGAAGACAAATATGCTCTTCATTTACAACGGTTTTTGAAATTTTCTGCCATTTTGTTCTCTGACAATAGTTTTATCCTTGTGACCATCAAAGTAAATGGCAAAAGGAATAGTTGTGTCCATCTCGCATTATTGACTTTCACTGCGAGTTTTTTTGCCTTTCACTGCGAGTTTTTTTGCCTTTCACGGCGAATTTTGTTTCTGTCAATACCTAAACTAGTGTTGCTTTCATCAATTTCACCTACTATATCCTGCAGCAGTGTACTGGAAATTGTTGCAACTGCCCTGTCTGATACATCTGTTCTGTCACAAGCGCGCGCTACAGCTGAGAGACTAGAAATCAATTTCTTCTTACTGAAATCTCTCTTGGCACAAGGAGGCACTCACTCTGTTTCATAGTCTGATGGTTAATATGAGTTTGCCTCTGACTCTGAAGATGAATAACTACAAGAGATGAAGATGAAAGACCTAATTCAATAAGTTATTTATGTTTATCTTCATGGAGACGTTATAATCTCTATAATCCACAAATAAATGAGCTCTTTTACTTCCTTTAATCTACGGTTGATGGCGTTCTTGATAAAACCTCTGCCACTGGATAAGGCGACGTACAACAGGGCGAGGAATGGTTTAGTAAGTCGGGGGGCACAATGGGGTTTTGATAAGTGACCAAACACGAGTATTCCACTGGCAGAAGCAATGCCACATCAGCGTAGAAGTCAAATTTGCTTTTAAAGAAAAAAAAAGATAAGATGACAATACAGGGGGAAAAAAGGAGCTGGGATTCTGAGTATATCAGATTCAACCAGATTTCCTATGACACCCACGAGCAGGTCAGCTCTTACGAACTGCGCGGTAAGACTTGGAATGAACGGCTCACCCACCTCACACGAACTCCCTGGAAGTACTTTGACTTTACGTCTGAAATGACATCTTGTTTCAGACGATGTGGTCTTGTTGAAAGCGTTGCTGGGGGAAGTCTGGGGATGAGAGCACCGGCTACCCTTAGAAAATATGATGAAACTCGCTCATTCCAGACCGACGGGAAATCAGTTCCAGACCAAAGGACACTGGTTCCAGACTCAAGGGACATTTTTGAATGAAACTCTCACTCTTACTCACAAGAAATAGAGCTTCTTCTAATGTTTTTCTGCTAGACGCTTGACCTCTTCTACAGAAAGTCAGCTACACGTTTTCGAGGCTACAAAAGTGAAGTTAAGAGATATTCAGCTTCGCAGTTCTCCAAGTACAGTACTGAATTCAACACTGTTTGATATACTATTCAATGCCTTTCTAACATTAATAAAAAAAAAGAATCCCAAAGGTATCATAATGTTGAATACATTCTTGTATACATCAATATCTCTCGTGAAATGTAAACTCTTTTTTAACAGCATACACGTAATCTGCTACAGCCTTGGTCTTATCATTTCTGCAAAGAAAACCACGGAATCAAATCGACTAATTGATAAATACGGACGACACAGTCTGTTGATAATAACTCTTAAATATCTCGGTATCTGAGTCCAAAGGAAGAGTGGCTGCTTTGCAAATACTAAATCAGGTTACAATCATGTTATGATGCTAAAGTGAGAATTTCTAAAAATGATGTACTTGGTCGAATTAAGGTTATCTCATGAAACATTCTGCCCTCTCTCTGGTCCTAGATAACAGACATGGTAGAAATTGATATATGGAAAGAAAACGAAAAATTCATCCGTAAGAAGTATATTTGACTTTCTCAACAACACCAGAGGACTTATATTATGGACAGAACTATAGATTTACGCAATGTCTACATAAATGTTGTCTTTGTAGAACTATTAAGATTACAGACACCATGATACAAGTGAATCTGAAGGAGTAACAGCCACACACATGGAAACGTTGAGAGTACACCAGATGTAAAAAAGGAAGAAGGCACTTCCCACCTCCCTGGCAGATACTCACACAAGAAGCTGACTCTATACGTTTCACCTTCAACTCGCCGCCAGAACAAGTGCTCCGGAAGGCATACAGATTCTCCAGACTGAAATGAACATGACACAGGGTCTTTCTGAAGGTGAGTTTCTCAACTCGACCACCAGGAGCGCCATAACTGCTACCATTGTAACTCAGCTTAAAGGTAGTTGAGTAACAACGAATATCAAGGTGAGTAATTACGTATCTACCATATAAGCTATATTGTTCACCATACTCATCGCTCTTGAGCCTGCAAAAAACATTATCACACGCAGTGAGGATACCTTAATACGAGAGCTGGACAAGCTTGTGTCTATAGCCAGATATAAGCATGAGCAGAGTTGATGGCAAAGGGATATAATTCAGAATCTTTTGATAATTCAAATCTTCCAACTAGGCTAGAAACACTCTCTAAGTAGCATCTTAGCTTCTGTGGAAATGCCAGTCATATAAATCGTTAAGTTTAAGAACAAAGATGTGGACGCACACTAGAACACTGTGCCTTACACTAAAGAATAATCAACAATTCAGAGACAGTTCTAAATAGACCCTGGAAAAAAGAGAAGGCAATACATCATACTGTTAATGATAAAATACCTGAAATTTTGCAACCGCATCATCTTTTCACATTAAGTAAATGAGTCTGCAGTATGAGATGTCTATTGCAAACTAATGTAACGAACCAGCTTTGCAGCAAATAAAGATATGATCTAATCACTCGCTCGTGTCTGACAGAGACCCATTGTGAACTCTGTAATCCTCGTGCGCCAATGTTTACTGGATGCGCCTGAGGTTAGCACGATAGACTAGATCTTGTTAGCGATAAAATCGAGTCTATACTTACGGGCGATATTGTGCAACTTATCTCTGCGTACAGCTATGGACAGTAGCCACTCCGGTACTACCAAGAAAAGTGTACTTTTGATATAACTTATTTCACTTCCAGAGTTACATGGTCACACAGACCCAAGATCCAAGCGAGGTGGTCTGGCCATAACACTACTTAAAAGAAAATGCAATCCCCTTAAAAGCAGAAGAAGAAAGAATGGCAAAGTAACGGCTCTCCCACCTCCCCTCCATTTCTTGCGGCAGCACGCCGGACCTGAAAACGGTTAGACAAAAATACCTTGCAGATTTATAAGCCTGAGGATAATTTGTATAGGAAAGTTATATGGTAGAATGAACATTAATATGTCACGCATCCCATCACCAACGACATGCATACCTTCACGTTTTGTTACAAACACTATAGTAATGATAAACATGAGCTCCAGCTTCTCGACTTACCATGTCTCTTGTTATTCTTGATGTTGAAGAATGACAATAATTCTTTCTCGTTCTCTTAAAGCAGGCGACACATGTTGGGTCATTTTTAGTATGTTACCGCAGCATGGCAGAGAGATCTGTGGTTGAGAAGGCAATATGATATACCACGACGTTATGATTACTGATTAAATGAATTATTATTCAATGCTTGTGGAGAATGAAAAGTGATGATCAAGCCTTATTGTGAAGATATTAAGTTTTGCTCTGAACCACATACACTGAGAGCTTACTCCACTCTTCAGTAATGTCGTTGGTAAAGAAATATTCCGTCATTCCAGATGAACTCGGTGGCCATGTATGTTTTAGTCCAGTTCTCTCGTTGGAAGTGCTGACGATAATGTAAAGAAATGTTCAGTATCGACGATGGTGAATCATTTTGTGTTTTAGAACATTTTATTAATTTGCCCCGGATACACACTTCTTGATTCCCACAATCTGTCCACATACAATTTGCTACACAAGGGAGGAATCATTTTGGTTGCTTTTTCCTGCACGGTTTCCAATTTAAGAATATCCTTGCTTAAGACTTGGGTATAATGGTAATATCACATCCTTCCTTTTGTATGAAGTTTCTGTAAATAAACCCGAACATCCTCTTTGCTTGAAGTCGTTGGAGACAGTGACCCATACATCCCTCACACAAGGGTTGTTCTTTATCATAATTGATTTTTTTTTGAGGTTTCTTTCTTGAAACAGCTGACATTTATTGACGTTAAAAGGCATTTTATCGTTTCCTAGACCATTCGACGATTTTATCTTTAACATTGCTGATCTTTGTGTTGTCTGCGAATCTGAACACTGAATTATTCAGCCGTACTTCATTATGAATGATGAAAAGTGTAGGCCCAAGTACGTCTTCCTGGGAGACTACGTTTGTAACGGGTGACCACTTTGGTTGAGATTTTATGCTTCCTATCACATAACCAGGCTTCTCTTTAGTTATCTTTGTAACCAGTAATCCTCAAGGCCTGGACTTTATGCATCAGTTTAACGTGAGGGATTTTGTCGAACTTTCTTTGGATGTCCAGAAATATAAATGTATTGCTTTTGTCTTGTCGTGGGTCTTGAATGATTTATGATAGAATTCAAGTAGGTATGTAAGATATGATTTGTGCTCTCTTTTGAAACCATGTTGTGTATTAATGATCAGTCTGTGTTGATCCAGGTAGGCTACATTTTATCTTTAATAATAGACTCCAGGAGTGTACATATAATTGATGTGAGGCTAATTGGACGGTAATTGCCAGGGAATTAGCGGTTTCCCTTTTTGAACATAGGAGTGACGTCTGCCAGTCTCCAGTCCTGTGGGACTGCTCCATCCTGGAGAGATTTATTGAAATTATAACGTTAACGGTTTGGCAATTTAGTGTTTGACGTTTTTAATTACTCGTAGATAGAAACGATCAAGAGCCGGACTTTTATCAACCTTCAAATTATCTACTTTGTTATTACTTCTGTGACGGTGAAGTCTGGTGTCGTGTGGGTCCTGTATATCACTGTCACGAAATTCTTGCTGCTGTTTTCTGGTGTAGAAATCGAAATATATGACTTTGTTCAGGGTTGTAGCTGTGCTTTTTGGAGTAAGGAAATAAATGGTATTTTAGTGAATTAACATTTCGTGGCTTGAAATGATGCAGAAACTTTTATGAGAAAAAGTACCTCTGACGAGATCCTGGCAAAAGGTAGGGTTGGCGCGTGGCGCTCACCACAGGAAAATTCGAGTCACGAGGAACGAGTCATGTGAGTTACGTGTTGTCAAGGGTTAAGTGTGTGATGGAGAGACTGTATATATGTGTGGAAAGAAAGCCAACAGCCCACGCGCGGACGAACCGGAAAGAAGACACAGCTCCATGGGCCAAAGGAGTGCAGCTTGACAGCCACGGAAGTGTTGGTTCACTGGTCTGTTAATTTCTTTATGATCTTGTTTATTAGTCTACCCCTCTATACTATGGTTGTGAACTTTTCTGGAAGCAGGTGTTTTAGGAATTTTCTAACAGTGAAACTGAGATGAATCAGTCGCTTTTCTGGAGTTTGTAGTCGCATCTTGAAAGACGAGACAGTAGGAGTAATCGCTGCATGGCAAGTAATGTGCTACATGACGGTTAACCCCCACTGAACTCTCCGGCGCTGTTCTGTGATCGTGTGTGTGATTATGGCTTCCAGCAGTTGGCTTGGTGGTGATTTTTTTCTATGATTATCACCACACCTGCAGACCTGCATCCTCCACCCGCGGGTAACCTCAGCATAACGTAGCGCGTCGGTCACAGCCTGGCAACGCTCGCCGACAGCTCTAGGTAATCTTTGCTCCAAGTGAGAGGCGTAATTGGTTGGCCACTCACAGATGATATTAATTACCTGCTCATCATTAGTCCCTTGCTTTGTGTCTTTAGCCTCTTGGGGACGAGAGTCAAGGGTCATACCCTCGTGTTCTGAAGGTCAGAGTGTCTTGATCAAGAGGTCGAGTTCCGGGTCAAGTATTCAGAGCATAAGCAGCCATATACCAGCCGCTGGTTTACACATATGTATGTATCAGTGCCCCACAGATGTGTCGTAGGTCTTCCCTTGCTGGAGTCTGTGTACCAGGCGAGGAGGACTGTCATTGGAACTGCGTCGTTGTCTGATTGCCATAATTACACCATCTCACACAATCAGGCTCAACCGCTTCAACACCCTCCTTTGCCCTTATCTTCAACCACTGCAGCACCCTCCTTCACCATCATCATCAACCATTTCGTCACCCTCCTTCACCATCATCATCAACCATTTCATCACCCTCCTTCACCATCATCATCAACCATTTCGTCACCCTCCTTCACCATCATCATCAACCATACCATTTCATCACCCTTCTCCACCATCACCATCAACCATTTCAACACCCTTCTTCACCATCAACCATTACCACAATGTCCTTCATCATTAGCCACAACCATCACAACCCGTCAGGTTCCACCATGACAACGTCTTCCTTCATCACCGGACCCAGCCATCATGACTCCCTCCTTCGCGACAAGGTCAGACCTTTAACTGACGGTAAGTAACTACAATATTTCGTATAGTTGAATTTATAAACGACCCACGTTGTTCTTTCATAGCAGCCCGCGGCTGAGTAAGGTTTTCCTCATGTTACCGATTGTAGTCTTCCTTCCTGCTCCTCTCTGTTCTGTCATATATGCTGTGTGGTGATTCTCCTGGCCCCTGGAATACGCTTGGCCATGCTCATACTCACCCCTCTCCCCTCAACTGCCTGTAGTTGTGCACTCTGTAATAATGGTTGACTCCGAGGCAGTGAGGTATATAACGTGTCGTCAGCCGCACAACGTCTGTAACTCGGGAACCAGGGTAAGCATTGCCCTCCCCGTCATTCTCAATTGTCCGTGCCGTCCGTCTGCAGCAGCGCCGGCACCTGTTACACCGTCAGTCACAGAGTGGGAGGCTCCACGTGTCGCGGCAGCAGCGTGGAGACGGTGTAGTGGCAGCGGGGTCGACCCGCGCATGGGTGAGTATCAGTGGTGGTGGTGGCTAGGGCGGCCGACCCCACCACCATACCTGTTGGGCCGCCCAGCCAGCCAGCCAGCCACCTCGTCGCTGTCCTCTGCCAGTCTCCCTCCTGCTCCCGATACTCGCCTCGGATGTGCCACTCTCATCTCACGCACTCCTGGTGCCTTTACTGACGTCTCACGCATTTTCCCAGACAGACTTAATTACTCTCCACAGTCTAAGGATAAAGACAACTTCATAGAACTTAATCAAACACTCGCACGACAGAAATAATCAGATGTGGTTTTACCCTCCGTCTCTTGTGTTTTACGAACTGATTTCCATTTCAGTGGTTGTCTAATCTAACAGTGACATTCACCGAAGGTTCCACAGTGAAGTGTCTCTCGTAGACTGTTCCTGGTAGCGTGGTAGCACTAGACATGAGGCGCTACACTTGACCTCATCGGTCTGATCCGCTAAAGTTAGATACCTGTTGATGATGTGGTGGTGTTGCTGGTGATCTGCACCGTAGCATATACCACATAAACACGCCTCATATGTGTGTGTATGTCTGTGAGTGTGTGTGTGTGGCTGAGCAACAAACGTTTCATCCATAAAGCCAGACCACTGGACTTGGAATCTTGAGAGCCTTACGGTAGACTCGCCTCTGTGGTGAGAGGTGAGAACATGTAAACAGGAACTTTATTACCGTCTCACCAAGTCAGTTCAGACGGACGTCGATCAGAGCAGCTGAAGAAAAAATATATATCTGATTCTCCCAGGACTCGTAAAAATCCACGGGAGGTTTTAAGCCTCACGGGAACGCCTCCTGGCCCAAGCGACGGAAGCTACGATCGACGCAAGATCTGCATTATATGGTAAGAACTTGTAGTGTTCTCTCGTCTGCCCTGAAAACACATTAACCAGGTCGCGGCCACGTGAACCGGTTTGGGGAGCCTTCCGAGGTTCTTCTAATGCCTTTACCACGATTACAGGGGAATTGTTTACCACCAGTCACGCGGTGGTGTGGTGGGGGATGGAGGATATTATATGGTTAGTCGGTCTGATGAGGAATGGAGGTTGTAAGGTGAAGTTGGTCTCGTGAGGGATGGAGATTATAGGTGAACTTGATCTCGTGAAGAGGTGGAGGTTGTAGATGAAGTTGGTCTCGTGAGGGGTGGAGGTTTTAAGGTGAAGTTGGTCTCGTGAGGGGTGGAGGTTTTAAGGTGAAGTTAGTTTAGTGAGGGGTTGAGGTTGTCAGAAGTTGGTCTCGTAAGGGATGGAGGATACAGGGGAAGTTGGTCTCGTGAGGGGTGGAGGTTGTAAGGTGAAGTTGATCTAGTGATGGATGGAGGTTGTATGGTGAAGTTGGTCTCGTGAGGGATGGAGGTTGTAAGGGGAAGCTAGTCTCGTGAGGGGTGGAGGTTGTAGGTGAAGTTGGTCTCGTGAAGGAAGGAGATTGTAGGGGAAGTTGGACTCGTGAGACGTGGAGATTGTAAAGGAAATTGGTATTGTGAGGCACGGATATTGTAAGTGAAGTTAGTCTCATGAGGAGTAGAAGCTGTAGATGAAGTTGTTCTCGTTAGGGGGTGGAGGTTTTAGATGAAGTTAGTTTCGTAAGGAGTCGAGATTGTAGGGAGGTTGGTCTCGTGAGGTATGGGGGTTAAAGGTAAAGATGGTCTCAGGGGATGGAGGTTGTATGTGAAGTTAGTTTCGTGAGGCGTGGAGGTTGCATGTGAAGTTAGTCTGTGGAGGGGTTGAGGTTGAAGCTGAAGTGGGTCTCGCAAAGGGTAGAGAGTGTAGGTGAAATTGGTCTCGGGATGCGTTGAGTTTGTACGAGAAGTACAAACGTGGAGATTGTAGGGGAAGTTGGTCTCGCGAGGTGTAGATATTGTAGGGGAATTTGGTCTCGTGATGCGTGGAGATTGCCGAGGAAGTAGGTCTCATGAGGCTTAGAGATTGTTGGGGAAGTTGGTTTTGTGAGGCTTGGAGATTGTTGGGGAAATTAGTCTCCTGAGGCGCGGTGATTGTAGGGGAAGTTGTTGTCGTGAGAGATAGGGATTGTGGGGGAAGTTGATGTTCGTGAGGGGTAGGGATTGTAGGGGAAGCTGTTGTCGTGAGGGGTGGGGATTGTAGGAGCAGTTGGTCTCGCGAAGGGTAGAAGCCATAGTGGAAGAGGTGGCTGGGGTGATGAAGACAAGGAGAGTATAATGTCAGAGGAGGCGATAGTGGCAGGGGTGAGGGTTAGAGAAAGGGAAGTGATGGGGGCAGAGATAGTGATGATAAAGAGTGGTGTTAGAGAGCTGGGAGATGATGATGGTTTTGTAAGTGGTGGAGGCAAGGGAAATAGATGATGGGTATATAGAAGATGGCAGAGGTAGAGAATATGATGATAAGGAGGTGGTGAAGACAGAGTGCATAATGATAAAGAGGTGGTGAAGACAGAGGGCATGGTGATAGAGGCGGTGAAAACAGAGGGCATGATGATAAAGACGTGGTGAAGACAGAGGACATGATGATAAGAAAGATGGTGAAGGAGAGGATAGAGGAGGTGGTGATAACACATTGTTGGAGGCAGTGAAAATGGTGATAACAGGGTAGTGGAGGCAGAGGAAATAATAACAGAAATGATGCTGAAGGATAACAAGTGAAGTGGTGCACGTACCGGAGATGGGTGATAACGAGGTGGTGGATACAGTGGAAGGGATGAGGAGGGAGGTGATGGAGGGAAGGGAAACGGATTATGACGAGGGAAGTGGTGGAGGCAAGGGACCTGATGAGAACAGGAGGGTGGGGAAGGCAGGGAGTACCATGATAGCCAGGGTGTTGCCGGGGAGGCAGAGGAATTAATGACAACAAAG
Source organism: Panulirus gracilis (assembly GCA_032361445.1). Lineage (NCBI taxonomy): Eukaryota > Metazoa > Arthropoda > Malacostraca > Decapoda > Palinuridae > Panulirus > Panulirus gracilis. The sequence goes on along the minus strand of JAUUEG010031361.1, from coordinate 1,382 downwards.
GAGGCGCCAGGGGCAAGGGGGAAGGTGAATAAGAGGAAGGTGTTGGAGATAAGGGAAGGCAGTATGGGTGGCAGAACAGGTGAGGGGCTAGAGGTGGGGGTCGGCGACAGATAGAAGGAAGTTAGCAGGGGAGTGTGCGGAGACCCGTGGGAGGGTGAGTAGGTCAGCATGGTGTAGTGAAGGGAGAGAAGATAATGATGATGGTTGTAGGTGTGTGGTGGAGGCTGGATGATGATCAAGGCAAATAGTAATGAAGACATAAGGTGGTGAAGGCAGAGCGTTGGTGAAGGCAGGGGATCGTGAAGGCAGACTGTTGTTGCATATAAATGGAGAGGATAGATAATAGGAGACACAGTGGTCCAGAACGAGGTCATCTGCCGGACGATAGTCGTACATTTCTGAGATCTTAATCATATTTGTGATGTAGGGAGGTTAGTAAGGCAGATGGCATCTCCCCACCACTCTCTACAACAGCCAACAAGAAAGAAAACGGAGATGGGGTTACCGCTTAACATCTTAAAAAAAAGCACTGCCCTGGAAATGTTACTGGAAAGTGTAATGGAGAATATTGTTGTGATTAAAAACTGCAGAGATGATCTGGAGAAGAGGTAAACCTGAGACTTCTAAAACAAGGTTAGATCCTTTGCTCAAAAAAGGATGAAGTTTTGTCTGCTCTATCTTTTAACATTTATACTTTCTCATGATTGATGCTCTGTCTTGAACATTTACACTTTCTGATGATTGATATCACTGATGTATTTATGCAACCATATGTCCTGAAGGTGTTCATAGTCTTCGCATAGTCAGTATTCTCTCATGATGTATTCCAGTTTTACAGCTCTTCAGCCGGCCGGGAAAAAAGGAACACGTTTTTGCCCTCATTAATTTTTCATGTCCTTCATTTAAGATTCATTTCCATTATTTCTGGTGGCTGAAGCTCCAACTAATGTGGAGAAATTGTCGCATGCCATGCCGTCAAAATTATTTAATATTTAATTTCTTTTATTCAGGTCTCTTGGGAGTTTACTCCCTCTTACTGTGATTAATTGTGGATTTATAAGTTTTGTTTCGTTTTTTCCTCTTCATTTGGCTTATTCCTGAACGAGGACGAATTTAGGTCTTTCTTCTCCTCTCTGATTCCGCTCCAACTGTTGTTGTTCTTCGTCTTCGATCAAGTCTGATGACTCGATCTGAGGTCTGCCCCTGGCGTTATAAAGGATGTGTATTGTATTCCTCGTTTTCTTGTTTATTTTTCCAGTCATAAAGACAGGGTGTGGTGGAGACAGGGGCTTATGGAGATAAAGAACGGTGGAGAGAGAGAGAGAGAGAGAGAGAGAGAGAGAGAGAGAGAGAGAGAGAGAGAGAGAGAGAGAGAGAGAGAG
>JAUUEG010031034.1:0-11950 GCA_032361445.1 Panulirus gracilis | reverse complement strand
CATTTCAAAACACCCTCTTCTGCTCTCTCAACCACACTCTTTTTATTACCACACATCTCTCTTACCCTTTCATTACTCACTCGATCAAACCACCTCACACCACATATTGTCCTCAAACATCTCATTAAAAACACATCCACCCTCCTCCGCACAACTCTATCTATAGCCCACACCTCGCAACCATATAACATTGTTGGAACCACCATTCCTTCAAACATACCCATTTTTGCTTTCCCTTTCTCAAGATCCATAAATACCATATACAATTTCTTAAGCTCTCTTAGTCTTTCTCACACACATTTTTCAAACACTTGATCCACACAACCTTTACCACTCCTGAAACCATATTATTCTTCCTCATTCTGATAGTTTATGTATGCTGCCAACCTCTCAGTTACCACTCTTTCATACAGCTTACAGATACATTCATCATACTTACACTTCCATGATTTTAACATTGACATCTGTCCCTCCCTTACCTTTCTACTGTAGCATGGTATTGGCATTTCATTGATCCTCAGGCGCATCACCTTAACCCATACAGTTGTTAAAAGTTCTAGATATATAGTCAGTGGTCAACAATACAATTACCTCCTTTCTTAAGAAATTTAACCGCAATACCATCCACTCCAGCCTTCTTGTCACATTTCATCTGATGCAAGACTTTCACCTCTTTTCACCCCATCGCATTATTGTTTTGATAATTAATGTATTATCAAAGTTTATGAAAGAGTCCTGGTGATACCCAGGACATTTTTTAAAGTCTCCTGTAGCCAAAGGTTGCACTATCTCCAGTAAGAGGGAAATACAAGCTTCTCTGGAGGGAGGTCTTTGATGAGACTGCACTACCAGAGATACAGATTTGCCAAACATGACTTTTCACTGGCAGTTTAATCTCAAGCAGGCAGGGTCTGGTAACAACTCACTTTACAAACATATTTTCTTACTCCCTACCCCAAGGATTCCCTTCTGTCCTTTTGAGACTCTTGCAGCACTCGAGAAGCTGAGTTACTGGTTATTTATTTTACAGATTGGAATTAGATTATGATACATGGACCATTTAATATCATAGATATTATTCATCTGATTTCACATGAGTAATCCAGTACATCAAATATTGTTTTACACCTTGATTCTTAATGACTTACAGCTGTGTTGGAAAAGAAGGCAGTGTATGTTATTTACAGCACCATTACTGCTTTTTAATTTTTTTTTTTTTTGTCAAATTATGAGACCACTCTACTCTTATTTTCTGGACTCCTTTCATTACAAAAGACTGCCAAAACAGTCTTGTTTAATGTTGTTTCTCTCGTGGGAATTAGAGGCTCAATTAGAAAATGTATGCTCACAGGTTTTCATCTTTTCAAAGAAGCATTTTAGATGTTGAGGAAGTTTTATCTCATTTTTTGAAACTTTTTTGACCCCATTTTAGAACTGGTTTAATACTTAAGACTTGTTTCCTGCTAAGTCTTCTTCCACTCTTAAGTGGAAGAATTAGGGATACCTTAGAAATACAGAGGGGTCTTAGGATTTTATGTAAGTGGATTCATGAAGCCAAGTACCAAATGAGGCAAAGACATTGGGATCCTCATAAGAAATGTAAAAGGTCTTGGAGGACCATGAATGAGACTTCACCGTCAGAAAGAGCCAATCAGTCAGACATAAGAGGAAAAAGTGACTCATATTGATTATTATTAGGGGTGAGCAGGATGAGATTTGTTAGTTCTCATCTTTTCTTCATAAGTGGTTGCTGAGGGTATGTGAGAGAATATATATTATTCCTTATAATTGAGGACTATCCAGAAGGCCTTCGTAGCTCCTTTTTTTTCATTACTGGTGCAGATGTAAGCCTAAAGACATCTTTTTACTTTTTACACTTGAACTTTGCAACTGTCAATCTTGCACTGACTTGAAATCAGTCAAACATATTTTCATACCATTCTTACTGTGTTGAAAGAAAGAAAAGCTATTTTTACTGTTTGTTTCTTTCGCCATTTAACTTTGTTAGCTACGTTCATCCTGCAGCTTCCTTTAGTGATCTGCAGCACATGGTCAGAATGTAGTTGTTTTAAGAATATTTATTAATTATATTAATGACCATTACTTTTTCTGTTGCTGCTTCCTTTTTCTGCTTTTCACTCTCTTCAGGTTGCTTATCTCTTGGGAATCATCATTCTTTTTAGTCATGATTGTATTTCTTAGTGTAAGAGAAGACATTTTTGAAGCACTTCTATTTGTTGTTCTTTCCAGGATACTTGAAGATGCAGTGAACAGGTTACTTAGAAAAGATTTTCATGAGCCATCTCACTTCTATGGAAAATTTCATATAGTAAAGATAAACAGATGGACTACAGACATCCATATGGTGTATACAGTTTGAATGGATTTTCCTACATCTGTCTTTCTTTTTATATCCATTTATCTATCATAATCTGTGTCTGCTTATCTCTATATCTCTCCTTTGGTGGGCATGTGTATCTCTCTCAGTACTCACTTTATCCACTTCCACCTTTTCATTTCCCACGCTTATGTCAAGGTGGCATATGCAGAAACTTACGTTACGATCAGTGTAATCTAAAATTCCTCCATACTAAGCTGTACCCCCATCTAGTCCTTCCATCTCATTTTTGGTTTTGTGGATCTTTCTCAAGCATTTTTTCTGTTTCTTCACACTGCTGTTTTGTAATACATGTTGAATATTCAAATAAGATTCCTTTGGACCACCCTTAATGGCAACAGGTGGTTTTATGTTATTAGAACAAGGTCACCATAGAATAGTTTGCTTGTGATAGAATATGGCATATCTTAATCATCTGATATTAGATTATGATTGTTTCCCATTTTTTTGAGTGTTGTATATGAGTTCTGATATGTGTGACATGGAACAGTCTTGTATATTTTCATATTTTATGTTTGTTTACAGGTAGTGAGAGAGATATGGTAAAACAAGAAAAGTTCTTAGAACTTATCTTAAGCAACAACACAAATTTGCCTGAGCTTCGTAAACTCTCATGGTCTGGAATCCCACCTCCTGTCCGAGCTGTCACTTGGAGACTCCTCAATGTAAGTATGTTTAGGGATTTCATCGGATTATTTGCACTTTTCTCTTTTTCTGTTCTCTCCCACAGTGTAAGAAAATATGGCGTGATGTAAGTATGTTTAGGGATTTCATCGGGTTATTTGCACTTTTCTCTCTTTTTCTGTTCTCTCCCACAATGTAAGAAAATATGGCATAGGAGAAAAGCAGTTAGAAGTAGTAGGAAGTTTTTATTGAGGATGTAAGGCATGTGTACACGTAGGAAGAGAGGGGCGTTAATGCATCTAAGTGAAGGTTGGTCTGTAGGAGGGGTGTTTGATGTCACCATGGTTTTTCATTTTGTTTATGGATGGGGTAGTGAGGGAGGTAAATCCAAGTCTTGTACAAAGGGGCAAGTATGCAAAGTGTTTGGGATGAGAGGGTCTGGAAAGTGAGTTGGTTGTTGTGTGCTGGTGATAGAGCATTGTTGACAGATTCGAGTGAGAAACTGTAGAAGTTGGTAATTGAGTTTTGAAGATTGTGTGAAAGAAGCTGAGTGTAAATGTGAATAAAAGCAAGGTTCTTAAATTGAGCAGGGATGAGGGACAAGTTTGTTGGGGATGTAAGTTTTGATTGGAGAAAACTTGGATGAAATGAAGTGTTTTTATATATACCTAGGAGTGGACATGGCAGTGAATGGATCAGTGGAAGTGGATATGAGTCACAGAGTGGGTGAGGGGATAAAGGCTATGGGAGTGCTGAAGAATGTGTGGAAAGAGAGGGCAAAAATAGGTATGTTTGAGGGTATAGTAATCCCAACAATATTGTATAGATGCAAGGCATGAGCTATAGACAAGGCTTTGTGTAGGAGGTGCAGTGTTTGAGGAAAATATGTGGGGTGAGGTGGTTTGTTTGAATAAGTAATGAAATGGTAAGACAGAGGTGTGTTAACAAAAGGTGTCTGGTTGATAAAGCAAAAGAGGTGATACTGAATTGGTTAGGAGACATGGATAGAATGAGTAGGAAAGGTTGACAAAAAGGATTTATGTGTCAGAAGTGAAGGGAACAAGGGAGTGGGGAAGCCAAATTGGAGATGGAAGGATTAAGTTAAAAAGGTTTTGAGCAATTGGGGGCCTGAACATGCAGGAGGATGATTGGCATGCATGGGATGAAATGAATTGGTACAATGTGATATACTGGGGTCGATGTACTGTCAATGGACTGAACCAGGGCATGTGAAGCATTTGGGATGGACCTTTGAAAGGTCTGTGGTGCTTGTGGATCGGGAGCTGTGGTTTTGGTGTATTACACATGGCAGCAAGAGAATTGATGTGAGTAGACGCGGCCTTTCTTTGTGTGTTCCTGTTGCTTCTTCACTAACGCAGAAAATGGTGAGTGAGTATGAAAAAATCTTGACATATATTTTGAGTGTCTAAGGCATGAACATGCAGGAGGATTAAAGGCATGCATTGGATAGAATGAATTGGAGCAGTGAGGTATACATAGGGCAAAGTGCTGTTAGTGGACTGAACCAGGGCATGTGAAGCAGCTGAGGGAAACCACAGAAAGTTGTGTGGGGCCTGGTTCTGATTAGGGGGATATGGTTTTGGTGCTGTGCACATGAAAGCTAGAGAATGTATGTGAAAAAATTAGGCCTTTCTTTGTCTGTTTGTGGCATTATCTTAGTATTGCAGAAACAATGAACAATTATGAACCAAAAAAATCATTTTGAAAATGTATGCAGGTTTTGTTGATAATCAGAAAAATTATAGTGAATGATTACTTGACAGATGGCGTTTGACCTTTCATGAGAGCTTCTAGCTGGGAGCTGTTGACCTCATACAAGAACCAATTCTAGAATTGGCCACCTGTGCCTTGAAGTAAAATAAACTGCCATTAATGCTTGAAGTGCTAGCCCCCTGATTATTTCCATGTATAGATTTCAAGGACACTTGCACCCTCATGTCCCACAACAGATTATGTTGCTGTGTAATTCTTACAGGATATTAGGTATTAATGATATGAGACCTCTAGTAATATCTTTGTTTGTGACTAAACATATATTAAAATACCACACAACTCAATTGGTATGGCTGAAAGTATGCATAGAGTACGTCATATGCGCGGCATTGGTACAGCATAAGCCAAAGAGTCTGTAGCTTTCATTTATAATGAATCACCAGGTTGAGTTATAAATCATTCTAATTAGTCTTGTTTCCCAACACCCCTCTTTTGCCTTTCATTTCTTTTCTCTTTTATATTTAGCTTCCTTTCTTGCTGATCTGTCTCTGTAGTTGTTGGTAGATCTACCTTTCCCATTTTCCTCATGAACAGAAGTGACCCTCAGAGTTTTGTGTTGGTTCCTACACTCTCCCTCCTTTTTATGAATGATTTCCTTTCTTTAGCATATAACAGAATGCACTTATATGTTGAGGACTTAGTACTGCATTCCTCCACTTTCTTCAGATCTGCTCCATCCTCTCTCATATGATCTGCATTTCACATAGTGCAACTTTCTCAATAAACTCAGACTTGGGCAGGTTATTTTAGTGGGTTAGATGGAACCTGGTTCTCAGATGCCTCCCAAATCCAATTTCTACTCATGTGTCTTTTTAAAACCCCTCAATCATTCTCTCCATATGTCCAAATCCTTTCAGCACACCCTCTTCAGCTCTCAACCTACTCTTTTTATTACCACACCTCTCTCTTACTCTTTCATTACTCATTCAGTCAAACCCCCTCACACCACATATTGTCCTAAAACATTTCATTTCCAGCATATTCACCCTCCTTCTCTCAGCCTTATCAGTAGCCCATGTCTCTCATCCATGTATTATTGTTGGGACTATTATACCTTCAAACATACCCATTCTTACCCTCCCAGATAATGTTCTCTCCACACATTCATCATCTATCCCAGAACCTTTAACCCTTCACCCACCCTATGACTCACTTTCATTTCCAAGGTTCCATTCACTATGTTGTCCTCTCCCAGGTATATAAAACACTTCACTTTCAGTTTTTCTCCATTCAAACTCACATCCCAACTAACCTGCCCCTCAGCCTTGCTAAACCTAATATTCTTGCCTTTATTCTGATTTACTCTTGACTTCCTCCTTTCACACACACTTCTGGGCTTTGTAACCAGCTTCTGCATTTTCTTACTTGAATCTGTCACCAATGATGTATCATCAACACACAGCAACTGACTCACTTCCCAGGCCCTCTCATTCTCATTCCCCACAGACTGCATACTTGCCATTCTCTCCAAGACTCCCACGTTTACCTCCCTCACCACCCCATCCATAAGCATATTTAACCTTCATGGTAACATCTTTCACCCCTGCTGCTGACCACCCTTCACTTTGAACAGTTTACTATCTTCTCATCCTACTCATACACATGCCTTACACCCATGATAAAAACTTCCCACTGCTTCTATCAGCTTTCCTCCTATACCAAATGTTCTTAAGACCTTTCATAGGCATCTTTATCAACCCTGTTAAATGCTTACTCCAAAACAGTAAATGCTGCATACACAGCCATCTGTTTCTCTAAGTATTTCTCATTTATGTTCTTTTAAGCAAACACTTAATTCACACATCATCCACCACTTCTTAAACAACACTGCCTCCCAGTCTGATGCTCTGTACATGCCTTCACCCTTTCAGTCAATAACCTCCCTTACACCTTACCAGGTACACTCAACAAACTTATACCTATGTAGTTTGAACACTCGCCTTTATCCCCCTTGCTTTTACAAAATGGCTGTATACATACATTCTGCCAATCCTCACCCTCATTCTTAATAAATTCATCTGCAGTACCATCCATTTCAACTGCCTTGCCACATTTCATCTTATGTAAGGCTTTCACCACCTCTACTCTTCTCCCCAAACCACACTCCATAACTTTCTCACTTTGCATACCACCTAGACCCAAACACCTTACACCTGCCACCCTATCATCAAGCACATTCAAATTCTTCAAAATACTCCATCTCCTCTCCTCGTCATTACCTGTTACAACTTAACCTTTTGCCCCTTTCACTGAAGTTCCTACTTGTTCTCTTTTTTTGCACATTATTAACCTTTTCTTTGTCTCCTTAAGCTTACTGATACTTGCTCACCACAACGCTCATTTTCCCTCTTTTTCAACTCCAACACCTTTGTCTTTAGCTTCTGCTGCTTTCTCTTATACATTCCCAATCTTTTGCACTCCTTTCATGTAAATGCTACCCAAATGCCTCTCTATTCTCTTTCAACTGCAACTATACTTTTTCATTTCTTTACTCACTACCCTTTCTAATCAACCCATCTCCCCTTTGCATGCCATGTGCATCTCTCACATATGCTAGTGCTGCTTCTCTAAACACCTCCTATTCCTTACACACTCTCTTTGCTTCATTCACTCTCATCTTTTGCTGTTCTACACTTAGTTCTCCTGGTATTTCTTATGTTTTTTTTTTTTTTTTCAAAGCTCACTTACTGATACCATTCTCTTATCTCTGATATTGTTTCCTCTTTTTGAAAACCTCTACAAGTCTTCTCATTTGCCTTCACAAGATAGTGATTAGACATCCCACCAGCCGCCCATCTCAGCATGCTTACATCCTAAAGTCTCTCTTGGACACTTGTCATTTAAGATATAACACAATAATGCCCTCTGACCATCTCTCCTACTTGTCTCCTATTAGCTTATGTATTCTTGTGTATGTCTTTCTATTTAAATCAGGTATTCACCACACATCTCCACAGGTGTTGACCATTTCCATTCATGATACTGAATATTCCATTTCCCCCATTTATACCCTCAACTGCCACATTATTCACCTTTGCATTCAGACAACCTATCACTAATATCCTGTTTCATGCATCAAATTTGCTGACACACTCAATCAGCTGGTACCAAAACACTTACCTCTCATGATTTTTCTTCTCATGAGTAGGTGCATGAACTCTAATAATCTCCCATCTCTCACCATCCACTTTCATTTTTACCCACATTTGGTTAGAATTCACTTCCTGACACTTTCACACACTTCCAAAACTTCTACTTCAGGAGAGTGTTACTCCTTCCTTTGTTCTTTCCCTCTCACCAACTCCTAACTTTACTCTTTAGACATTTCCAAACCATTCTTCATTTAGAGCCAGAACATCCAGTTTTTTCCTCAAACATACTACCTATCTCCTTTCTTTTCAACTTGGTTACATCACACTCATTTAGTCACCCCAGCCTGAACTACTTCTGTACCATCTTTTAGCAACTGAAATACAAGAAAGGGAGGGTTTCCAGTCCCTGCTTCCACCCCTTTCAGTAGCCTTCTACAACATGCAGCAGATACATAGGTAGAATTTGTTCTCCTAAATTATTTACTGTGTTAATTATTTGGATGCCCGTTCCTACATATTGAGCTAGATCTATGTGCAGTTTGTCCAAGCACTGGCACACTTGGTTCCTCTAGATGTGTTCTTTATGTATTGAATTATTTTCTATTTTAAACTAATAAAAGGTGATCCAGTTTGTATTATAATATGACTGGTAGCTGTCAGTAAGCACCTGCTGAGACACTGAACTGACAAGTTAATACAGTAAAGAAATAAGCCATCATTTTTGATACTTCCTTTCTTTCATTTTGCAGGGATATCTTCCTGCCAATGCAGAACGCCGAGAAGATACCCTTAAACGGAAACAGGAAGAGTATTGGAGTTTTGTGAAGCAGTATTATGATACTCGTCATGAAGATATATATCAGGATACATTTAGGCAGGTGAGGTTTTATTGTTAGTATTATTGTAAAGTTTTTGAGATAGATGGCAACTAAGACATGTAATTGTGAAGGAATGCTGGTACATTTAGTTAGTTGCGTGAAGATGGAAAGAGAATAAGCTGGGTAATATGAAGGTGTTCAAAAAAGTGAAAATTGGATCAGTCACTGGAAGTGAGTTGGTTATGATTGAGAGAGAGCTTTATTTTGGAATTGGGACTGAGAGAATGAGTAGAAAATATAATGATAATGCAGCAAATAGGAAGTAGTACAACGGACTTGCATTAACACATTTTATCCAGTGATTGATTGTTAACACGGTATACAGGATTACATGCACAGAAAATGTCATCATGGACCACAAAATGTTAAAGTGGTCCCAAGTGAAAGAAATCTTTTTTTGATGCAGTGATGTTCATCCTCCTGGCACCAGTTCCAGAAGTCATATGCTATGTCTTTTGAGAAAATTCCATCCATGAGTCTCCCACACACAACCAGAGGGCACCAACATGATTAACTACCCTGCTTTGGCCACTTCCTCCCACATCATGCACTGGAGGACATGGCAGAAGAGCCAAGTTTAGGCCAAATAAAGGAACCAGCTAACTTATTGGATGACGTGTAGGAGCAGTAAAGACTAGTTTGTAATGTTGATTTATACAGTTTTATCAGCTTTTATTAGCATATACTGACTTAGCCATGGTACTTTACAGAGCATTTTTTTTACAGTTTAACACAGTTACTGAGTATTTTTGTACATATTGTTTGGCCTCTTGTCCTTAATCTGCTTTTAACATGTAATCATTATGTTAGCACTTCTTTCAGTGGGCCCTATCATGTGTTAATGAGCAGCCACTGATAGATGGATGCCCTTTCTTATTTGCTGAAATTATTTTACTCCTTTTGTCAAATTTTGACTACACTGTACCATGAGAATTTTCAGAATTCATATATTTACTGAAATAGTATTGAATGATACTTTCTTCTTCCTCTTTCAGATCCATATAGATATCCCAAGGATGTCACCTCTGGTACCACTCTTCCAGCAGACCATTGTGCAAGAGATGTTTGAACGTATTTTGTACATTTGGGCCATCAGACATCCAGCCTCAGGTTATGTGCAAGGAATTAATGACCTGGTCACACCTTTCTTTATTGTCTTCCTACATGAAGTGGTTCCCAAGGGTGGGTCTTTGATCATGCATTTTCTTGATTTTTTATCTATTATCCAGAAAAGAATAATGTATATTGACACTCATAATGTTACTGAGAAGGTCAATGCCTACCCTTGAAGAGGACTTTTGTGTGTGACTGTAGCTCAAGACATATAAAAGATTTGTCTGGAATGGCATTCTAAGTTATAGAATGAGTTATTACTATAACTCTATTAGAAAGATATCAGACAGAGATACATGATGTAATGCTGTATACTGAGCACCAAAGTACACCATAGCTGTGTTAAAGTGGTTTTGTACCTCCACTAGTAATACTGACAGCACAACCTCACTAATGTGTGGAAAGCTGATAGGCATAAAAAAGTCCTTTTTTTTTATCTATACTTGATTGCAGTTTTCTGCATTAGTGAGATATTGCCAGGAACAGACAAAGAAAGGCTGCATCTGACCATACCCATTTTTAGTTATTATGTATAATTCACTAAAACAGCTTTCTATTCATGACCAGGCCTCACAGACTTTTCCTTGGTTTACTCTGGATGCTTCACATGCTATGGTTCAGTCCATTGACAGGACATCAACCCCTGTATACCGCTTCATTCCAGTTCACTCTATCCTGTGCATGCCTTTTACCCAAATGCATGTTCAGGCCCCATTCACTCAAAATCTTTTTCGCTTTATCCTTCCATCTCCAATTTGGTCTCCCTATTCTCGTTGTTCCCTCCACCTATCCTATTTCATTCTGTCTGTATGTCCATGCCATTTTAGTTCACATTCTTCAGCTTTCTCAACAACATGCTTTTCATGACCACACCTCTCCTATTCTTTCATTACTTGGTTGATCAGACCACCTCACACCACATATTCTCAAACATTTCATTTCCATCACACCCACCCTCCTCTGCACAGCCTTATCTGTAGCCATGCCTTGCTTCTGTATGATATGTTGGGACTACTATACCTTCAAACATACCCATTTTTGCCCTCTCATATAATTTCCCTTTCCACATTCTTTAATGTTCCCAGAACCTTCACTCCTTCACCTGCCTTGTGACCCACTTCCATGGTTACATTTGCTGCCCTTTCCACTCCTAGGTATCTAAGACGCTCCACTTCCTCCAATTTTTTCCATTGAGAATCACACTCCAGCTACAAACTTGTTCCTCAACATCACTGAACTTAATGACCTTGATTTTATCCACATTTACTCTCAACTTTTTCCTTTCACACACTCTTCCAGACTCATTAACCACCTTCTGCAGTCACACTCAAACCAGCTGTCAGTGCTATATCAAAAGCAAACAACTGACTCAGTTCCCAGGCCTTCTCATCCTCTACAGACTGTTCCTCTCTCCAAGGCTCCTGCATTTACCTCCCTAACCATCTCAGCCATAAACAAATTAAAAAACCATGGTGACATCATGCATTCCTGCTGCAGACCAGTTTTCACTTGGAACCATGTCACTCTCTTCTCTTTTCATGCACATGCCCATAAGAAGTTATTTTATTTTGTTTATTTACTTTGTCGTTGTCTCCCACATTAGCGAAGTAGCGCAAGGAAAAACACGAAAGAATGTCGCAACCCACCCACATACACATGTATATACATAAGCCCATAAGAAGTATATACATATTTATTTATTTATTATACTTGATCACTGTTTCCCGCATTAGCGAGGTAGTGCCAGGAAAGAAAGAAAGACCCATCCACCTATTTACACACACATATATATACATACATGCACATACACGTACATATACATGTGAAAAGTCTGGGGTAAACCATGGAAAGTTTTGTGAGGCCTGGATGTGGATAGGGAGCTATGGTCTTAGTGCATTACATACGACAGCTAGAGACTGAGTGTGAAGATACACATATATAGACATGTACATATTCATACATATGTACATATTCATAAGAGCAAGGTTGTTAGGTACAGTAGGGTTGAGGGACAAGTCAATTGGGAGGTAAGTTTGAATGGAAAAAACTGG
>JAUUEG010030924.1:0-11951 GCA_032361445.1 Panulirus gracilis | reverse complement strand
TGTGTTTTGTCATTATAATCTCTAGATATAAAACGAATGTTTGTGACGTCACGGTGTTCTCCACCTCTGGCTGAGGAAAATTGGTGAGGTGTGAGGAGGAGGAGGAGGGTGTCGACATGCCAGCTTGTTTATGCAGCGATATCTGAATTTCGGATTTCGAATTATATTATGTTGTATCAGTATTTGTAAAGCTTTTTCCCGAACTCGATTGGTATGTGGTAACCCGTTGGACCAATTGTATTAGTAAATCATGTTTTGTATTGACATTGGTAAGTATTTGTCATATATTGTATTGATGTTTTAAAATGTTTTGTCGAAATCGTATTGGCGATTGCAAATCTTGGACCGATTGCATTGCTTTTATTAGGTTTGGGGTCTGACGCCGTTGACTCTGTCTGGATAGCAAGTAAAGAGATATAAGAAGTGATCAGATGTAGAGAACTGGACGACGATGGGAGGCTGGTGGTTGATGGCGATGTTGGTGGTGCTGGTGCTGGCCCTACGCCCAAACAGGGAGGTGGGGAACTTTTACCACGGTGGTGGAGGCCGGGTGTGGGCGGCGTGAAGGCGGGCGGCCACCTCACATATAAGGTCGTCCAGACCCCCAGGGGGTATTGTTCACTGCTTCACAACGCCCTCTTGTGTGCGAGTCCTCAGTATGAGGGGCACCGGCTAACCTCCGCACAGGGGTAGAGAACGAAGACCTTCTTCCTGAAGGTGCAGCCAGAGAGCCGTAGACCTACTGTTTAGGGAAAAAGTGAGACCATACTGATGGTGCAGTAAGGGGTCGCATATTTCGTCTTCGAGTAGAAGCTGAGGACCCTCCTGAAGGTGCGATAGAGAGCTGTACGTATACTCTTAAGTTAGGTGAAATAAAGGACCTTCCTGATGGTGAAGTAGAGGGCTGTACACAAACTTCTAAGGGTAAAATTGAGGAACTTCCTGATGGTGCTGTAGAGGGTTGTAGACTTTATTCCTAAAGGTAAAATTGAGGACCTTCCTGCCGACGCAGTAGTGTCTGGCCACCTCTTCGCCAGGAATAGGGATTCACACAGGCCTGCAAAATATAGGAGTCCGAATATGTCGAATTAAAACACAGCCCCGGAAAGTCTGAAAAATAAGGCTATAAACTTCTTATTGTCTTTGAATATCAACTGTAGGGAATGGTGAAATGATGAGGAAGATGAATATTCCCAGGAATGTTCATCTTATGAATAAATGAAAATGATAGTAGCAGACAATGAGAAGAGTAGAAACTAAGGTGGACAAACCAGCCACAGGTCAGTTCACCTCCAGCTGAGTATGTGAAATGAATGGCTGGGATTCTATATACTCTGCCACTTCAGCTATGCTATGCCATAGTGAGGCCTGAGCAGGTTTCTGGATGACTGTGTAGCTAAGTTGAATAACATCCAATGATTCCCCCCATTTTTGAAGGGAAAGATGGTGAGTTAAGCTAATTTTCAACCCCTGAAAGCAAGTGTTGTCTCAGATGCTTGTTGGGCTTTATTGGTAGTAAAGAAATACATAATTCAACCTTATCTGCTATAGATAACAAAACATGACAATATAAATCTGTATGACTATGAAATACATATTAGAGAAAACACAAGGAATTTATACCTTGTTTGTTAACAATATGTAAATGATAAAATCAACAACAATGAAATTTACAATGCAAAAATTTACCTAATCCCAAGTGAAAATGCCATAAAAACTCAACTAATCTACATCACTATAGCTACAGCATTGGTAATATTCCAACAATCATTATTTTTACTATTGAATCATGGAAGACTTGAATGTTGTTAGGTGCTTTTATGATGGATATAGAGCATGTGCGAGAGTAGGTATTGGTGTGATTAAGTAGTTTGTATAATGGGGGTACATCAATGTTATTTCATGTCACCATGGTTATTTTAAAAATTCTTAGGATGGGGTATTATATGAAATGAGAGCGAGGTGGGGAGGTTATGGGGTAGTACTTAACTGTGAAGAAAGAGAGTGGAAGTTGCTACATTTGCTGAATGTAGAGAATGTTAAGAAAAGCCAGAAAGAAAGACAAGCTATTTTGATGGTTTATGTTGGAGAAGGATACTGAAGAGATTGTAATAAAGTACAACTAGGTTTTAGAGGAAATCAAAGATCAATGCATATAGTCTGTTTGTATGGTGAAGAACTGAAAGTTGTGGAGGAATTAAAATCCTTCAAAGTAAAGTTTAGTAGAAATGGTGTTGGAGAGCTGAAGCTCATAGAAAAATCATGCAAATGAGAAAAGTGGGGTGCACTGAAAGCCCTGGTAAATAGGAGAAATTCATCAAAAAATTAGAAGTAGAAATAGCTAAATTGCTTAGTATAAATGGATTTTGGAGAAACAGATGGCGGTGCAACTTCACCCATGGCGTCCCTTAGGGTTCCATCCTATCACCTACTCAATATGTTATCTTCATAAATGATCTCCCTCACTCAGGTACTTATTTATTTCTCAAAATGAATATATTTATTAATTTGGATCTGTGCAGCATCTCAGAAAGGGGTAACAGTAACATGGTTACTTAAATTCATTGGTGCAAAAGTGCATTTTAGCTATGTCTTTCCAAAGTTCTCTGTTTAATTTCAAAAGGGTATCATTCAAACTTGTAGTATCATAAACAAGGGTGTAATTATATCTTTCACTCTATCTTGGAAACTCCACATAGCACCTTACAAAACTACCTCTCAAAAGCTAGTGGAGTTGAAGTGCCTTGATTACTTTTTATGAGTAACTATTCCATATTTGGAAGGAGAGTGTGTGTATTTCAAGATCTGTCAGGTCCATGCCAGGCATAGTCTTTTGTTAGTGACATACCATTCTCTGTTGTGCCATGAGTGGTACAGGTCAGTTTTGTCTCAGCACATGGGAGCATTCGAGTGGTATGCTATGATGATTACATATATATTGTTATATTTCCATTTCTGATAGTTTCCATATTTTTATTTTTATTTTGCATTTGCTTGGACATTCCTAATAATAAGAGATAACAAATGTCATTACTTTTACTGCAAGTCACCTTCAAGTGTATAAAAAGTCAGAAGCTTATTTCACAGTCACCATCTTAAAGCCTTAAATTTATGGAGGGTAAGCAATTTAAGGCACTAAAACTAAAGGCCATTAGTAAAATGTTACGGTGAAGAATAAAATACCCATTAAACCACCAAACTGACAGAATTTAGCCGTCTCCTTTGGACTTGCAATCTTTAAGTCACGTGGAGTATTAAGTATTCAGAGCATTAGTTGTTTTATGTAACAAAACATGCATTAGTTCATTGTATAATATCATTCTGAAGATTTTAACACTCTAAGATGTACAGTATTTTCACAGGTAAGAGAAGTTTGGTCTCTCTCAGTATCATAGCTTTCCTATGGACTCCTCTCTCCTACTAGATGCTCTCTTGTGAACCAGACAGCAAGTTGCAAGCAGTTTTTTAACCAAACATATATATTAATCTTGATCATTTACCTTGTAGTAACTTTTACCAACACCCATTCAACTCGTCAAATACTTATGAATTAACATAATCACCCTACTCGTGTACCAACACAAAACAATTGACTCAAAATGACTGTTCACCCAAAGATCAGTAATGACTATCTTGAGGAAACTGGAAGTCACTTTCTAACCTGCTATTTCCAACTTTACATATGCCTTAGTCTGTCATGGATTCACATTATGCATCACTTGCTTACACGTTCGAGAAAAAACAGAAAATGCTTCATCTATTACTGTTTTGATAAGTTTGGTGATCTAAATATACATCTTACACAGTGTAGAGATCCTTTGCATTTAACTATTAATTTTCTACTTTGTGGTAAGAAAAAAAAAAAGTTAAAGGACAATATTCGGGTTTGCTAGCCAGTGTTTAGAGAATGCCTACATTTGGTTCATTAAATGAATCTTAGCAACAAAACCAAAACAAGCCCTCCAACACATAAAATCTGGGAGACTTCAAAAAAAATCATGAGTTAACAGTGAGGACAGGGGTAACCAAAAAAAATTTGAAAAGGATATGATCCTTAGTGTTTATGACATATACATTGAAAGTTTGCTAGTTTGCTATTGTCTGTCATAATCTTCAACCTCAAAAATCTTTCAGCCGATCTAAACAAAATTTTGCACATAACCTTTATGAGTATACATCTATCTACTCTTTTTTTCTATATCAGTTGACACATATAGTATAATTACTCTATATGGTTCCCTTATATATGACATAAGAATATGGGAACAAAGATGTACCAAAGACAATTATCCTATACAAATCAAGTTGAGACAATTTTTTTAGTCTGTCATACCTCATCGTATTACAAAAGCCACATGTTTGGGACCTCACGAAGAGATAAGATAAAAATATACATTCATCAAAGAAGTCTCCATTCAGTCTGAGGGTGAGGACAGCATAATATACTAAACAGAACTGTTCCCTGTAACTGGTTTATGATAACACAGAATGTTCAAGAGATGGAGCCCCATGAGTGTAAAACTCCTTCCACGTACACTACAATTAAGTAACTACAGCTTGTATGTCAGGAACACATTTCAGACAGCTATTTTTCCTACAATTCACTGCCAACATAATACAGTCATCACAACTTATGGACAGTATATGAAGTCTGAAAAGGCACCAAAATAAAAACTTCATATATGAAGATTTTTTCACACATTAAGTAAGTTCAGTCAAGGTTTCTTAATAGTAAAGCGACAATAAAATCATTCTCAATTTAAAGTAATGACAGTCAATTTGTGAGAGGGTAATAGGCTGGAAACTCCCAGTCCCTCTGGGAACTCCCATCTAGTGGGAAGCCACTGCAAAAGAGTCTCCATTAATCCCTGTCCTTGCATGCCTCCCTTGAATACACCATTGCAAGTATTCCTCCACCATTTCTCTCACTCCTGTACTTTTCCACTCTATTTCCTCATTTCACAAGTGGTCCTCCTTTACTCATACCATCATACACTCTCCTTGTAAACTCCCCATCTTACATTCTTTCCTTATGCCTAAATCACCTCAAAGTATAACATTTCACCCATTCTATCACTTCTTACGGTGTGAAAATTTCTAATAATGCTTATGTTCATATAGGTACAGGTACATCACCGATTTTCCGGCACTCTTGGTTGCAAAGCATTGCTGGATTAACAATTGTGCTGAACCAACCGTGGTCATGTAATAATAATTCATCAAAACACTTTTAACCCACTAATTATTCATCTCCCATTTGTCTAAAGTATACCATGGACTCTAGAAATTTAAATCAAACAAATATCAAACGTTTGAGCACCCTAAGATGGTAAGTCTGTCTTTAGATTGTTTGAATCCTGTGGGGTCTTCTTCGTCTTCTGTCGTTAGTGTTTTCCTAGGTGTGCATCGCCAGAGTAATGTAGTTTCATCTGCATTATACACCTGCTCAGGACCGAGGTGCTCATCAGCTAAAAGTTTTGCAAATTCGTCCACATACTCGGCAGCTTCTAGTTTGCAGACCGCTTTTCTCTGCACACTTTATTCATGGAAATTCCATGACGCTTCCTGAATCTTTGAAGCCATCCTTCACTATTCACTATAGTCATGCTCATGTTGTAATTTAAGTTCTTTATGAAACAACTTAGCTTGGTCCATTATCATGCTACCTGACAAGTCCACTCCATCACTACGATGCCGGCAAAACCATTCCATCACCACTCGATCATGCTCAGTACTTTTACCATCTTTCATTGTTTTTCTAATCGTCATTTGCTTCTTGGAATTGCTGTCTGCATAGAATTTCAATATATTCTCCCTTCGCTTCTTTATATCATAAACGGGTGATGAACCAATACTGTAGATGTCAAACAGCTTACACACTGAAACACCATGGTCCATTATTTTCAACAGTTCTACTTTATCTTGGATTGATATGGACTGGTGTTTACATTTGACATCACGACTAACACTCATATATCTTAGAAGCCACAGCTAGGGTTAAATTTAAGCAAAATAAGCTAAGAATCTCACAGAATTGTGGTATCACCACCACCGAGTGCAGTGTAAAGAATGTAAATAAGCACACCCTATACACAACGCCATATGTGGCTGCCCAGTAAACTAGTCCAGTGGCCGCAGTAATTTCAAGCTCCCTCACGCAATTTTGTCTGAACTAAAGGAAGTGCTGAACCATTAGTTTCCAGAAATTTGATAGTGTACCTGTATAAGAATGTTGGAAAGACACAAAAGCTCAGTCTAAATTCAGGATACCACTGCTGCTCCTTCCTTCCTCCAAAATCTAGATCTCTGCTTCATGGTCAGCGATGGAAATCTACTTACTAAAGTCAAGAGCAGATCCAAGATTATGTTGAAGGCGGATCATATGTACATATTTAATTCACCACTGTTATTTGGCAAAGATTTGCAGACACAAGCTCCATTACAAAATGTTTATATACAGGTTCTAAACTGCACTTCATGTACATTCTCTTCAATTTTCCCTAAATCAAGTCATTTGTAAGTACATCAATAAATGGAAGGCTTCAAAAATGCCACTTTATTAGACAGATGGATGACTGTTCAGCTGCAGTTGTAGCAAAGATTCTCATTCAGCATAAAAACAAGACATAGGCATATATATTGTACACAGAAACTAGTTAATCTGCTATATGCAAGTAATAGCCTATGAACACCACCAGGCTAATTTCTAAAGGAGTCCTAGTTTAATGGTTGATGAGTAATGAACTAACATTAGTTATTCTATGTAACCACCTATCAATAATTACCTGATGCTGAGTGTTTGAGGTGTGGAGGTATGCAAAGAGTAACGGAGTGTGGTTTGGTGAAGAAAGAAGAGGTAATATAAGCCTTGCATAGGAAGAAATGTGGCAAGGCAGCTGGAGTGGATAGCACTGCAGTTGAATTTCTTAAGAAAGGTGGTGACTGTGCTGGTGACTGCTTTGCTATAATTTTCAATGTATGTATAGATATGGTGATGTGCCTGAGAGGTGGTGCCAATGTATAAAGGAAAAGGGAATAAAGGTAAGTGTTCAAACAGAATAGGTACAAGTGTGTTCAGTGTAAATGGCACGTTGTAAAGGGAGTAAGGATTGAGGGTGAAGGCACGTATAGAACATAAGACTGGGGAGAAACACCATGGTTTCAGGAGCAGTACAGGATGTGTGTATTACGTGTTTGCTTTAAGAAATTTGTGTAAGGAATACTTGGAGAATAATTTGTGTGTGGCATTTATTTATCTGGAGAAAGCATATGATAGGGTTGATAGAGATGCCTCGTAAAAGTTTTTAAGAGTATAAAGCATAAGAGGCAAGTTGCTAGAAGCAGAGAAAAGTTCTTATCAAGATCGTACGGCATGTGTACGAGAAGGAGGAGAGGAAAGTGAATGGTTTGAAGTGAAAGCTGCCCTGTAGCAATGGTGTGCTATGCCATATTGGCAGTTCAATTTGTTTATGGATCAGGTGATAAGTACAAATGCAAGAGCCTTAGAAAAAGGGGCAAGTATGAGGCCTGTATGGGATGAGGGGGCCAGGAAAGGGGTCAGTTGTTGTTTGCTGATGACACAGCACTGGTGGCAGATTGAAGTGAGAAACTATTGAAATTGGGGACGAGTTTGGAGAAGTGTGAGAGAGGAGGAAGTTGACAGCAAATGTGAATAAAAGCAGGTTATTATGTTTAACAAGGTAGATGGTCAAGTAAGATGAGGTGCAAGTTTGAAAGAAAAATTGGAGGAAGTGAAGTGTTTGAAATATTTGGAAGTGGACCTGGCAGTAAAGGAAACAATCGTAGTAGAAGCGAGTCACAGGGTGTGAGGGGACAAAGGTTCTGAGAGAACTGAAGAATGTGTGCAATGAGATATTATCTGGAGGGCAAAAATGGGTATGTTTGAAGATATAGTAGTTTCAACAATGTTATATGAATGCAAGGTATGGCTGTAGATAAGGATGTGCAGAATGGGGTGGATGTTGGATGTACTGAAAATTAAATGTTTGAGTACAATATGTGGTGCGAGGAGGTTTGATCGAGTAAGTAATAAAAGGGCAAAAGAGAGCTATGGTAGTACAAAAAGAGTGGTTTAGAGACCTGAATAGGGTGAGCTGAAATGGTTTGGATATATATAGAGAGAATTAATAAGAAGCAACTAACTAAAAAGATATAGTGTCATAAGTGGAGGAGACAAGATCAGGGAGACCAAATTAGAGACAGATGGATGGAGTAAAAAATATCTTTCCGAATAATCAGTACCTGAACATGCAGGAATGTGAAAGGAGTATGGTATGGAGTGAACTGGAATGGTGTAGCATACAGGGGTCAACATGTTGTCAGTGGACTGAACCAGGTCACTGAGATGGTCAGGGGAAAACAATGGAGAGCTCTGTGGAGCCTGACTGTGGATAGGGAGTTGTAGTTTCAGTGCATCATACATGATAGGTAGAGTGGATGTGCACAAAATAGGCCTTTGTTTGTTCCTAGTGCTACCACACTAAAGCAAGAAACAGTGATCAAGTATAAAAAGAAAAATGAAAATCAAATTGTTTTATAGTGGGAGGGAGCTTTATATCATTGGAGCCGTATCTCTTTAACTTTCTCTACTACAATATAACTGTTAAAATTTATTCCTCAGCCATTCTTTGACACTCATCCATTACTCATACCTTAAAGGTACTTCTTTACACTTTTAACAAGTCTCTTGCTTACATTCATATACTCTATCCCTACATATCAAACAAACTATCATCAAAGACTCAGGCTTCAATTGCCTATAACAAAATAGAAATGTTTTGAGCTTTCCCACTGGCATTCCTCAGGGGAAAAGGCAATGATGCCATCAAATAGTGCTCCATATACAGGTGATTCTACTTCTTAAGAAGCCATCCCTGTAGCACTCAATATACATAAAAAATTTTACTGTCACATGCCCCATATTTTCCATTCAATACTTTTTGGACATGAACTGTGTAACTATCACACGAGAAAGTGAAGCTTTAAGATAAGAACTGCACAAAATAACATTTTCATGAATCCTTTCACCAAAAAATACTTCTACTTATATAATGCTGCATATTCTGACACACATATAGTAAAAACTGAAACAAACAAATGTTAAAGGTTTTGCCATCTTGTTTTCAACTAAGCTTACTGTCTGCCTGAAATTTACCTATGAACTGAACATGAAGAAAGATTCATGCTAAGAAGCAATATAATCACTGGTAGTACACACAATACAGCCTGGCTGTTAAAAATGATTGCTAGAAAGATCTTAAAAGGGATTAGGTAGTAAAGAAGATAAAGCAGTATCGGCATGCTGAGTAACGGGAAAATAAGTGCGAGGCGATTTAAGGAAGGGCACACCATCAATTTTCCGGCAACTGATGGTTTGGCACCTCCTTCAGTCCAGACAAAATTGTGTGGGGGCACTTGAAATTACCGTGGCCACCAGACTAGTTTACTGGGCGGCCACAGATAGCGGTGTGTAGGGCGCACTTATTTACATTCGTTACACTGCACTCATTGGTGGTGATACCACAATTCTGTGAGATTCTTAGCTTATTTTGCTTAAATTTAACCCTAGCTATGGCTTCTAAAACATATGAGAATGTCAGTCGTAATGTCAAACGTAAACACCAGTCAATATCGATCCAAGATAAAGTAGAACTGTAGAAAAAATGGACTGTGGTGTTTTGGTGCGTAAGCTGTGTGACATCTACAGAATTGATTCATCAACTGTTTATGATATAAAGAAGCAAAGGGAGAAAATATTGAAATTCTGTGCAGACAGCGATTCCAAGAAGCAAATGACGATTAGAAAAACTATGTAAGATTGTAAGAGGAATGAGCACAATCGAGTGATGATGGAATGATTTTGACAGCGTCAGAGTGATGGAGTGGACTTGTCAGGTAGCATGATAATTGACTGGGCTAATTTGTTCCATAAAGAACTTGAATTACAACATGAGCGTGACTATAGTGAAAAATGGCTTCGAAGATTGTAGAAGCGTCATGGAATTTCCATGAATAGAGTGTGCTGAGAAAAGCGGTCTGCAAACAATGAAGTAGCTGCTGAGTATGAGGACGAATTTGTGAAACTCATAGCTGATGAGCACCTCACTCCTGAGCAGGTGTATATTGCAGATGAAGCTGTATTATTCTGGCGATGCACTCCTAAGAAAACACTAACAACAGAAGACGAAGAAGACCTCACCAAGATTCAAACAATCTAAGGACAGACTTACCATCATAGAGTGCTCAAACATTTAATATTTTTTTAATTTAAATTTCTAGTAGTCCATAGTATACTTTAGACATGGGATATGTATAATTAGTGGGTTAGAGGTGTGTTGATGAATTATTATTACGTGACCATAGTTTGTCCAGCAAAATGTTTATTCCGGTAAGGCTTTGGAACCAAGAGTGCCGGAAATTCGATGGTGTACCTGTATATGTGTATATGAGTGGTTGGGCCATTCTTCGTCTGTTTCCTGGCGCAACCTCGCTGACGTGGGAAACTGTGATTTTGTATAATAAAAGAGAGGGTAAAGGTATGTACAGAGCATCAGATTGGGATAGAGCAGTGCGGTTTCTGAATTGGTAGAGGATGGGTGGATCAGGTGTTTGCTTTGAAGAATGTATGTGAGAAATACTTAGAAAAGCAGGTGGATTTGTATATAGCATTTATGGATCTGGAGAAGGCATATGATAGGGTTGATAGAGATGCTTTGTGGAAGGTTCTAAAGAGTATATGGTGTGGGAGGTAAGTTGCTAGAAGCAGTGAAAAGTTTTGACCAAGGATGGTTCCCAGTGATTGTTAGTTTGCTGCTGGGGTGCATGATGTTTCCATGGTTGTTTAATTTGTTTATGGATGGGATGGTTAGGGAGGCGAACATAAGAGTTTTGGAGAGAGGGGCAAGTGTGCAGTCTGTTGTGGATGAGAGGGTTTGGGAAGTGAGCCAGTTGTTGTTTGCTGATGATACAGGTAATATCAGGCCTAGGATGATGTGAGGAACTGAATATGAAGTTCAAGGGTGTTTTCTCAGTGGGAAACATTATTGTCCCATCAGCAGTAATTGGAAGTGTAGAAGTAGTTTTAGAAAACATTGAATTAAAGGTAAAAATTCCATAATTCGAATAGATTGGGACTAAACAGATTTTGAAATTTGGAAGAATTGGACTATGGAGACCCCAAACTTCATCTGAGTACATAAAGTCAAGTGCTATTAAAACTGATTTGGGGTAACCACTTGAGTGAAATATTTTTTTTTTCTGATTGACTACAAATCTTTTCTTATATCATTTCAAAACTTGTTTTACTAGCTTGAATGCCATACAGTGTGTTATTTTGGTATATATCTGCTGTTCTCTTGATTTTGTCAAACCAACGATATGGAATTCCTTTCTAGCTCTTGCACCTCATAGATTCAATGAATTCAACATATGATTGATGAAATGATATGGTAAATTGTATCTTCCTGAAGCATTTCTACTCAGTTCTCTGTAGTTGGTTCTTACCTAATGCATGAATTGCTAATTTCTTACATGTTCAGAAAATTTTAGGAGAAAATAGGTGTAAAAGATGGTAATACCTCTTGTTGATCATTAGTAATGTTTTTGTGTAATATATGTTATAATTTATAAAATCGTATAGTGAATTATTTACTCGATATATTCCTATATTTATCTACCCAAAAGTTCCTACTAGGTGATGGAATTGATTTATTCATATTTATTGTGCTTGATCGCCATTTCCTGTGTCTTTGAGGTAATGCCAGGAAACAGATGAAGAACAGTCATTCCATTCATGTAAATGTATATCCATAAACATCCTTGAGTGATCGGGGCCTGAACATGCAGGAGGGTGAGAGGCGTGCAAGGAGTAGAGTGAATTGGAACGATGTGGTATACCGGGGTCGACGTGCTGTCAATGGATTGAACCAGGG
>JAUUEG010030814.1:0-11951 GCA_032361445.1 Panulirus gracilis | reverse complement strand
ACAATGATAAGGAAAGAATAAGACAAAGTATATAAACGTTTACAAAGACACACACAATCATACATACACACATACATCGTAATTACTTCTTTAAGTACGAAAGACTGTCCATAATCTATCAAATAAAGATGATAAAGATATGGAGTAAATAAAAGTGTTTGGGGAAACCCGATACACTCACTGACCAGCTCCACAGATGATTCCCTGAAAATACATATATAAATATATGTGATGTATGTAATTGCACATGTGACCCTGTAACACTGACCCACTGAGACATTATAAATCATCGTAATCCAATCGAATTCGTAGGATGACCTCACTTTAATCGAGAGTGTCATGAAAGTCTGCTAACTCCTGTTTGTCCTTTGATTTACCCCAGTTTGCTTTCTTATTTTTGTACGTATCAACGTTACTGAAGTTTCGTAACGGATGCTGAAATCTTTATAGGGGGCCCCAAGGGGTCTTACGGATGATGCTCAAGGAATCGAGGAATAAGGGATCGAATCTCAAAGCTAACGAACACCTCTATTGTCTACTGCTATGTTATGGTTACTTCAAGGAATCACACGTCACTGCTTTACATCCTCCGTTCTGTCTACTTAGTGAATCACTAATATACACCTGATACGCCACATCTTTTATCTTTATCTCCCTTATCTCCTGTTTCTCATCAATTCCCCTTGTGTTACTCAGTTTTAGTCGTACTTTTCATGATTATTCGATTCTTTGCAATGAATGCAATGCTATCAAACACACGTGTCTCTTAACCAATAAGGACACTTCTGCTCTATCTATCTTGGGCCCGAGAGCTGAGCCATGGTGGGGAGGGGGAGTACATGGAGGTATTTTTGAGACTGACACCAGTAGAGAGAGAGAGAGAGAGAGAGAGAGAGAGAGAGGGTGGTGGTGGTGCCGGTGAATCATCCCGGCTGGCACACCTGTGCCAACAAGTGTGTCAGTGGTTGATCGCACACACATACTCACACACACACACACACACACACACGCACACTCTCGAGGCACCAGTCCGTCCTCTTCTCGTGCCTTGGTAACTGAGGGAGGGGAGGAAACCTTTACACTAAGTTAAACCCCTTCATCTCAGAGCAGTATATACCCCCCCTTTATCTGAAGGTATAATGAACTATGTATATCCACTGTATATATAGATATACCGCCCCTCGTCGGAGTATATAGCGGGCTATACTGCACTCAAGATGATAAGTCTCTGTGTTCTGTTATCCTCACGTATTATGATACACGAAAGAACTGATTAGTGGAGAAGAGCAGAAGGACTTCAGGTCGAGGAGGCATATGTAATGGTGTAGTGGTGAGTGTGTGTGTAGTGTCAGAATGGCTAGTGCCAGAAACGAGATGCCATCACAAGTGGAAGAAAATACATACCAATACGAGTGTTGATTCTTGGAAAGCCAGTAACGAAGGTGCAGACAAACGTAAAACGACTACGAAAGCTCAGGTCTCTAGTGTCTATATCGAGATCAAATGTCTCACTGCAGGAGGACAATAGACATGGAAAAAGATAAATGAAGAATAGCTTTTCCTCGTGATTAATCAGAAAAGGAATAAAAGTATTTGTATGGACAGTGAAAAATATTTATGAAGATTTTTTTTCTTGTGATTAATCAGAAAAAGATTAAAAGTAATTATATGGACAGTGAAAAAGATAAGAATTATTTTCTCGTGATTAATCAGAAAAAGATTAGAATTATTTACCTTCGGTGTATGAATTGATATACACTTGCGTTTGGCAATATAGGTCATCTGTCGATACTCGGACATGATGTTAAAGCTTTCGTTACTGCAAGCTACACTTAGATTATCTTAACCTTGTTGTCATTTAATGTGTTTGATATTTATTCTGTACAGTCTTGACATGATTTCTTTTATATACGAGTCTTCTACAGTAAATGAAATATCCCTTGATACTGGTTATTGAATAAATGGGAAACCAAAATGTTTTGGAATATACGAGATTCAGTGGAATGATTAAAGATCCTGTGGCCATAAAGTAGATGAAAAGACTCGTGATACTGAGTGACGTCTTATCCAAGGCAGCATTTCTAGGACGAAGAGAGGAAACCCCTCATCATATCTGCGTAAGATGGACCCATTAGGTCAACAGCACCCGAGTGGTGGTGATGGTGGTGGTGTACTCCAAGCAGGCAATTCCTCCAAAGGGCGCTTCGAGGATTTCGATCGCATCTCCAAGGCAGGACAAAGGAGAACGAGACATACTGATGGGCACGTTAACCCCTCGACTACCAGAGGAGAGAACGGGAATATAGAAAAGACGGACGGAGAGAAAACGGAGACCCATAAGAAGACGAGGATGAAGCAGAAGCGATCATCCTCGAAGACAATTTCGAGTCAGAAGGAATTCACTGACTTATGCGCTCCAACGCTTGCAGGCGCCGTCGGTAGTCAGGTAGGAAGTGTAGTTTTGACTCCAAATCCTGACCTGGATGAATCTTTCGACTCAGAGCCTCCTTTCTCTAGGGAGAGTTTGAAAGATTATCTAAACGAAGATTCACCGACTTTGCACAGAAGGGAGAAGAAGAAGAAGACGACGAGACCACAAGAGCAAACATTGACCTCCTGGAAAAGTTGTTCAGCCTTGCAAGCGTGTCATAGAGACGAGGTTCAGAATAATGGTGACTCAAAGAGCAAGGGACCAGGACGATGGTCGCCCTCACCCGAGAGGAGAAAGTCGGTCAGTTTCGAAATACCTCAGTTTCAGGAGGTTAGAAGATACCCTCCCGAGGAAGACATGAAGTGTCACAAGGATTCGCGGAAATCTAAAGGTATAGGGAGCGTGAACAAGGCGTTGAGGAAGTCGCTGTCAAAGGGACTAAGTAAAAAGACTCAAGGGTCTTCGGCCCAAGGGAATATGGACCCGAAATCTGCCGAAGGACGTACATCCCGTGGCTCAAGTCCTCTGCCCTTCTTACGATTGAGAAAGTCCAGCAGTAAGGAGTCACTGCCGAAACGACCATTATCCGAAACGATGTCTACCTCATCCGTGTCATTCCTAAGGAAGAAGAAATTTGATTTTGACAGAGACTCTTCCATCAAGTCTGGAGGAAGTCATCTGTCGGACCATTTGGGTAAATTCAACAATCTGAAAGCTAATCTAAATATGCGACTGTGTAACAACAACCACAAAACTGAGCCTATGTTGACTGGCTTCGTGAAAGATAGCAGTGAGTTCCTTCAGATTAGGCCTAAGGCTGGCGACGGTGATACCCTGTCACTAACTAGCTTCACCAGCATTGAGTCCTCAGCCTCGGGCGCCAACAAAATCCGACATTCGAGATTTAGCAAGAAGAGGTCCTATGAATTTCCAGATC
The DNA here is from genome assembly GCA_032361445.1 of Panulirus gracilis. Classification (NCBI taxonomy): domain Eukaryota; kingdom Metazoa; phylum Arthropoda; class Malacostraca; order Decapoda; family Palinuridae; genus Panulirus; species Panulirus gracilis. The sequence goes on along the minus strand of JAUUEG010030814.1, from coordinate 8,583 downwards.
CAGCCCCGCAAGATTTGAGGATCCGTCCTTCAACCAAGAAGAAATCGACCGCACCCATGAAAGCCTTTAAGAATATTCTCGGTAAGAATTCCAAGAGCGTGATGGATCTCACTGCCCTTGAAAGAACGAGTTCGAGCGGTCTCTCCAGGAGTTATGACGATATCCTGAAGGAGAACAACTTCCCAACTCAGGGGGAATTTCTGGTAGACGCCAGAATGCTGACCCTGAGCCAAGACGACATCGAGGCTGGAGACTTCGATGATGATGCTTTCTACTACCGGGATTTTCGTAGACGTCGAAGGAGCTTCATATCAGACGACGAGAACCTAAGCACGTCGTGGAAGACGCCTCCTTCGAAAGACAGCTCTTCTTCTCATTTATCAAAATCAGAAAGTTCAGGAGGACAAGCGAAAGAAGAGACAAGTGACGGGTCGAGAAAGCCAAGTGACAGTGTAGTAAACAGTGTAGAGAGCGAAGCTACGCAACTTCCCGAGTCTTCCACAAAGTCTAGGAAAGGGTCAGTCCATAACATAATTCTGAGATATGAGGCGATGGAACAAGTCAAACATCAGTCCAACCCCTCATCACCGACGAACACTAAGCCTCCTGTCCCTCATAAACCAAAATCTCTCAAAAAATCACTAAGCGATGACCTCATGACCTCGACTAAACACGAGCTTCAAAGAGGACACCTCTCCTCTGTCGACGTCTCCAGTAACAGCAAAGTTCCGGGTGACCTGAGCGATGAGGAAGGCTTTGTGTGGAAGACATCAGTGCCTTGGGCTAAAGACTGCAAAAGTAAGATCAAGGAGAAGGGTTTACAGCCACGAGCAACGCCCAGGTCCTCTCGCAGCAGTCCCACAAAAGAGGCTGGTTCAGAAGACACGATTGAGGAAAGAAGTACTGATAGGACAGCCGGACACATGGAGAACGGAGGCTTGCGAAACGGCGTCGAAAAATATGACGTAAAGAGGAAAGATGAAAGAAAACAAGTTAGTAAACAGAAAAGGGAGAAGGGAACTGTAGCAAAACGTGAAAAGCACACTAGGGAAGACGCTGAGAATAATGACATTGGAAAGGTCGTCCTCACAAGCGAAAGCCACAATAAGGAAGAGAATTTACAGACTTGTCAAGAAAAAGGTATTTCAAAGAGTGCAAGACTTACCGAAGAGAAAGAATCATACAGAGACGAAGAAAAAAATATTGTGAATACAAGGTGTACTAAAGAAGATAATGAATTTGGATATGAAGGAAAATCAAGTGTGGATAGGAAAAGACATAAAATGAGAGAAAAAGTACATAAAGTTGAGGGAAATGCAGCATTGGAAAACACGAAGGTAACCCTACTACAAGACCCTCTTAGGAACACCATGAATAATGTCCCTGACATTGTAGATTCTGGGCTTCGATCTCCCGTTCCACAAGTGATCATAACATCTGACACTGACCACAAAGTGATGGAAGATGAAGATATGACTACACCCTCAACTCTCGCTACTCATGAAAAGAAGACGTTAAAGAACTCAGAATCCAGCCCACCAGAAAGCAGAGACACCTGGAAGGTTAGCGTCTCAAGAGAGAGTTCCAATGAAGGAACCTCTGGACATTCCGCAGCTCAGCAGTCGTTGAGTGTGAGCTCAAGCGAAGACGTTGGATTCTTCACTTCCCTTCATCGTCTCGTGAGGAAGAACCCAAGTATCAGTTCCAGCGAGGAGCAGCCCAGCTTGAAGCAGAGGATCGCCAAGAGGTTGTCAAGTGTCAGTTCCTCCGAGGAACGAGAGATCACTGATCTAACTCTCGGGAAAAGGCCTTCCAAACCTCCTCACAAAAAGAAAATCCCACCGAAGAGGCCACCTCCGCCTACGCTTGTCTTCGACAAGTACAACACTTACAACCAATATTTGACAATCAATGCACCTCCTATACCCCAGACTCCTCCTCCTCCCAAGCCTCCAAGACTATTCCAGATCCTCTCAGGGCATCGAAAACCAGCTGAGCTTGACTTGCTAATAGAGGCTCACAATTATCGCCGTTTTTCCCTCGTCGACAGCGACTTAGACATGATCCGATCAGGACACGGGAGTGAGGATCACGCCGGCGATCTGGTCCGCCAAGACTCCGCTACGGACGCTGAGACTGATGGCGGAGGAGAGACATACACCAAGTTTCCGCTGGGGGAAAATACAGACGAAGATTCACTTCTCGAGTACCCTCTCTCTCCCGAGCCAGAGGATACACTGTCTCTCACTGTCAGGGGTATATTATCTGACACCTCCCCTTCACTAGGTATAAGTCAGTCCAAAGATGATACTCTCTTCGCTGACAACGCTTCGGTAGAGTCTCCCCAATCTCCATGTCTGGAAGGAGAAGGAGGCCGTCATAGTGAAACGGAGATTACCCAAGAACTTCCAGGTACTGAACCTCCTCATGATGCAGAGGATAATCCACAAGACGCTTCTAAGTTCGAAGATAAAGATGCCCCAGCTGTCAATGCAGCTCCATTCCCACTGGTTGGGTCGGAGTCCATAGAGTATAATGCTTCTCCGCTGAGTGAGTATGATAATGTTGGCAGTGGACAGTCGTCTTGGTCGTTTGGAACAGACGACCAATACGTTGAAACAACAGCCGCAAAGGAAACTAAAGGTAATGAAGAAAAACAGGTTGATGTCCAGTCTGAAGAAGAGGTTGAAAGAAACTGTGAGAAATTCTCGAGGGAGACTCAACCCCTTGCAACAAAGGAGCAGGGAGAGACCTCAGAGTTGGTAGACATTCCTACCAAAACTGGGGATAAAGAGAAAGACATACAGTGCAACAACAGCATCACCATACATGCAACGCAAGTGACAAAGGAAAATGTTTCTTACATCGTAGGAGAGAAAACGCTTGCAGAAGAGACAAAAAATGACACGAAATTCACCAGTATCAAACAGGAGCAGCGCGATACACAGTCTCAAATTAACACGAGTCCAAAAGGAAATGCAATATCTGCTGGTACACTAACACAGGAAACCGAAATTAGACAACAAAGATTGCACGTTAAGGAAAATACTGCAGGGAACGATAAATTAAGACATGAAAAGTCTATATCGAAGACAGAGGAAGAATCAGAGAATTCAGAAGAAATAGATTTTGATTCAAAAACCGGGAAGATTGAACAAAATTTGTGTATGTTGCAGTTTCAGAGAGTAAGTAATTCAGAGTCATGTTGTTTGCAAAAACAAACACCCAACATAGAGGGGACAACCAGTGGAATAATTCATGATGATAACGGCACTTTACCAGCAAAATATGAACGAGTGTCGGATACTGAAGAAATACCGGTAGATGAGGTTGTCTCCGGCTTGCTGAAACTCACAAGGCACGTTGAAACGACGACCATTAACTCTAGCACTAGCGGCACTAACTTCCAGGAAGGACGAACTAATTCCAGTAACGCGAATAGGGTAAACGATTCAGATGAAACTGTTGCCCCGAATTCGCTCACTGAGGCAGAGTACAGTCCACGAGAATCAGCAGAAGACGGTACAGTGCAGAAGGTTCCTTCCAGCTCTCAGTCTCCGATTCCAGTGCCAGCGCCTCGCATTTCCAGGGATCTCCGGCCAATGCCGACACCGAGGCAGTCGAAGGCCACATCTGCTCCATCTTCTAGGCCCAGTTCGGCGATGTCTACGGCCTCGGATCGCCCTCTCCTCGCTATGTTTTTTGAGAAGTTGCTGGAAAGCCACACAGCCGGTGAGACTACGAGACTCTCCAAATCCGCTGACGAGGTTTCTCCGGGAGAGTACTTGCAACCACAGGATGAGGATAACCTCTCCAGGTCGGAGACGCATCTCATGCGGAGGGAAAAGAATGAGGGTAAATACAATATGTACGAGGAAGATAACGTCAATGACTTGAATGATTGGAGGAGGAAGCCATCACTCGATTCACCATGCATTAGCGATTGTCCTTCCATCTGTCACTCGTACAAAAGTGAATCGCACACTCATCGTGCTCGAAGTGCGTTATCCCCGACGGCTACAGCCCGTCGCTGTGTGTCTGAGAACGAGTTCGTCAGGGGCTCAAACTGGGACAGAGCTTCGCCTTCGTCTTCGAACGACAGCGGCCCCGTGCGCTCACGCCCACGCTTGAGGTCGCGTCCTAGGCTCACCCGCAGCAACGCTGTTGTCTTCTCCAGCGACGAGGAGATTGAAGAAGGATGCGAGGTAGCGGCCCTCACCACTGTGGTGACAAAGGCAAACCGTCGACAGGGGTCGCGTGGTGTTTGGGTCCGTCGGGCATCCGATTCCATCCTGTCGGGGGCGCGGATGGACTTGCCTCTGGTTAGGAAGCATTCCATCGGACAGCTGACGGAGACTGGCTACTCCGGTGACACAGAAGACGACGAAGAGGTAGGTAGCTAGATGTAGGTTCTCTGTGTCATGTGGGCCTGATGGCCTACATTTCGGGTCATTTTCTCGTCAGTCAAACTCAAATTCTCATAATATTTCTGCTAATTTACAAGCTACACTATTATTATGGTCTATGAAAAGCTCTTGTTATGGTCCCCGAATGGGAATTACTGCCTCATTAACGCCGTAACTGCTCACAATTATGAATAGATTTGCCTCTGACATAATCATACACTTGATAAGCTTTGGTTAGCTAATATATCGCCTTGCTACACCTTAGGGATTAAGATCATGGGATAATCATAAGATTAAGTTTGTTGTGTGAAAGTATTCAAAGATGGAAACAGTGTTATAGTTTTTGCTACCACAGGCAAATCCGGTCATTGTTAACGCCGATAATACTTTTCTCGTTACAATAATGATTTTGTGTTGAAATGCTGTAAACAGTGGTTGTAATTTTGTTCATCTAGTGTTGTCAGTAACGGATGCACCTGAAACCTCACGAAGGGCGACTAAGTTGGGCAGGATTGAGTTGAAGATCCTCCCCTCTTGTATTATCACTTCTTAAAATCGGGAACGGTGAAAACCGCCTAGCGAGCACATTTCCTCGATGGCCCAAATGGGGTTGCTTGGATATGCGTGGATGTAGCCTGGATGCAAAGGAGAAGGGAAGATGATGTGTTCGGGAAGAGCAACATGGATGTTCTGGATTATAATGAGAGGAAGTTGATGGAGAAATGTGTAGAACGAAAGATGGGAGACGGGTGGCACTCCACGTGAGGAATGATGGTAGAACTGTCGTAAATACTACAAGGAAACCAGCTCAAAGTTGATGTGGGTGACTGTTACTTCTGATACACAAAAGAATGAGAGGAGTGAAGTAAGAAATGCATTCTGGTATGGGCTGAGCGAGTGTTTTAGCAGCTATGACACAAGGAATCAAATCTAACATCGAAAGGATCTAAATACTCGGGTGAGTATGGTAAGGAGTCACTGGATGTTGATTGATTATGTGCCAGTCGAGAGTAAAAGAGAAAGGATGTTGGAAGTTAACGTGTTGAAAGGGGACGGCAAGCGAAGTGGTCTAATGATTTCTTGGTAAGCAAGTCTGAATGGTGCGTTTGGGTTTGGAAAAAGAGGAAATAGCATACGTGTGAAAAGACTTGGCAAGAATGGGTGAACTTGGAAAGGTACCTCTGTCCAGTGACACCAGGAAATCAAGAAAAAATTGAGTGAGGAATGAAAAAGGATAACAGTAAGTGATAGCGTGGAGTGGTATATGATTGAGGCAAGCAGCTGGGGTGGATTTGTGGCATGCAGAAGACAGTAAGTGGACGTACGACAAATGGTTGTGAGTGGTGGGATGAGGAAGTTATGTTAGTAATGAAAGACAGCATATGATGAGAAGGAGCTCGACTTATTGGGAGGAGTACAAGAGAAGGCAGTGGGAAGTCAAGAAAAAAGGTACGACAAATGGTTGTGAGTGGTGGGATGAGGAAGTTATGTTAGTAATGAAACAGACAGCATATGAAGAGAAGGAGTTCGACTTATTGGGAGAAGTACAAGAGAAGGCAGTGGGAAGTCAAGAAAAAAGGTACGAGCTGAAAAAAAAGGGTAAATGAGAGATGGAAAGAAAGAGAATCAACGAACTACAGAGAGCAAAACTGTCTTATGGAAGGAGGTGAATAATGAGAGAACAAGGGAACAAATGAGGGCAATAATGAGGGGAATGGTGATGGAGGAGTGTTAACAAAGATGTAGAGAGGATATGGTATGAGTATCTTGCTGGACTGTATAATGTGTGAGATGATAGGATGGCAGATGTGGTCTTTATGTAGATGTGGCGAGCGGAGTGACAGAGTCGCGGTAAATTGAATGGAATAAAGAAAGGAAGTAGTGACGACCTCGCGTATGTGGTCCGGTGGTAAAGTGTCAGTAGTGGATGGAATGGCTGTTGAGTGGTCAGTCACGCTCTTCTATGTAAGCACGGCCCGAAGTAAGGTATCTAATGATGGTGGAGTACATGTATAGTGCTCTTGTAGAAAGGCAATGGGGTCAAAAAACAAATGTTCAAATCGTAGGTGTGTAAGTCTGCCGTGTAGGCTACACCCTGTAAGACATATGGAAGAGAGGTGATTGGAAGGGTGGTGTCATGCAGAGAGTAGCTCATTCAGGATGAGCGAGAGATTTCAGAAGGATATAAGATGTGAGGATACAGAGTTTTCCTTGAAGAATGTGTGTAAGAAATTCTTGGAGATAGAGTGCTTTTGTAAATAGCACTTATGGATCTGAAGGAAACGTATCACAGGACTGACAGATAAGCATTACAGGAGGAGCTACAGGTATATAGAGCAAATGGTAAATGACTAAACTCAGTGAGGAGAGTAAGGCAAGTGCGCGAGTAGGAAGGGAGGAGGATGAGTTGTACCTGGTAGAGGTGGGTCTGCGTCGTATATGTGTGATGCCACCATGACTGTGTAATCTGTTTATGGATGGGATAGTGAAGGAAGTTAATGTCTTGGTACAAGGGACGTATCTGCAGTATGCTGGGCATAGACTGGAGGGGGGAAGCATAGATGGTGTCTCAACTGAGGTTTGCAGATGATTTGGTGCCGATGGCAGAATGTAGAAGCTGGTGGTAGAGTCTGGGAGTGTGTAAAGTGAGAAAGTTGAGTGATTAAGGTCGTGAGCTGCAGTACGAAGTGCTGAGAGAGGCTGGTTTGAGTCTAAATGGGGAAGTTCAGAACTTTAAATACCTGGGAGTGGACGTGATAGTGTTATGAGAGATAGATCAGTGTCTGTGTGGGCAGAGTTAGCTATGTCTGAGGAGTGGAGAGAGACAGACAAAGAAGAAATATAGAATGTGTCAGAAGCGGAGGGAGCAAGGGGTGGCAGAGACAGAAGAGGTGGAACGATCGAATGAAGGAGGCTTTTTGGGGGTATGGAGTCTAGATACAATATTCTCTGAATATTGTTATGAAGACTAGGATCGACGATTAGATATACAGATAAAACCAACAGATTCTGCAGTCCACTGTGTAGTGGTGCTGTAACCTTTGGGATGGGACAACTCTTGTTAACACTCCTTTCTGTATATGGGAGGTACTAAATGTCTCCTCTGGCGAAGGCTCCTGCCGTGCACGGAAGGCCAAGTGGGAGACGATGGGCGGCGGTGGCTGAGGTTAGCAAAGCTTGCTTCACTCAGCACATGAGACAGGTCTTCACCTCCCTGACTGACTACCTGTAAGTTCAGGTTCTCAGAGTGAGCAATCTGGCATCCATCGTACTCATGTCCGTGAATGACTATACAAATGTTTATGCATTACTTGTAATCCTTTATTCTAATTGTTTATGAGGACAACGTGCTACCCAGGAGATGTATATTCGACCTGTGTTCTCAAGTACCATTTATCAAGTTTAACTCCTATGAATATCAAGTATTTACTGCCACATATTATGACAATAATTTGAGCTGCCTGACTAACCATATTGTCAACATAAAGGGTCATGATCAGTGGTCACTCGAGATATAACCTTGATAAGCTAACACGATGGAACAACAAGTCGACGAATCCTGTGCATAGTTAGAATATGCAGATCACCTGGTCTTTGTAGCAGACGACAAACACACTCTCATATTCCTGAGAGATCTGCATCGCATCCACTTGTCTTGCCCCGGCTCGAATGTTGCAAACTAATCTTAAATGACAACAGCTACGGCGCCACGAGAAACTTTAAAAAGTTCAACAGAAAGATCGTGATCTGTACATCCTGACGATTGAATCGTAAAGATAAAGAACTGGAATGTGTGATGGCTTGTGGAACTCAACAGCTGATGCAGTCCTGATGTGATGATGTCATAGTACAATTGATGCTGTCCTTATGTGATGCTGTCATACTACAAACGATGCTGTCATGTGATGTTCTCATGCCGCATGTGATGTGATCATGTGATGAGATCATGTGACGTTCTCATACCACAGGTGATGAGATCATGTGATGTTCTTATACATGTGATGTGATCATGTGATGCTCTCGTACCACAGGTGGTGATCATGTGATGTTCTCGTACCACAAGTGATGTTATCATGTGATGTTCTCGTACCACAGGTGATGTGATCATGTGATGTTCTCGTACCACAAGTGATGTTATCATGTGATGTTCTCGTACCACAGGTGATGTGATCATGTG
>JAUUEG010030703.1:0-11959 GCA_032361445.1 Panulirus gracilis | reverse complement strand
CTGTGCTGAGTGGGAATTCATGCGAGGAATCAAGGGTTGGGAGCCGGCTTATTAATCATATGTGAAATGCATGAGATATTGCGATTAATATAGGCAACACCAGGGGCGGATTGTAGCCTGCAAATTAGGAAGAGGACACTAGAAGTGGAGAGGAGGTAGGAAGGGGAGAGAAGTGGAGAGAGAGAGAGAGAGAGAGAGAGAGAGAGAGAGAGAGAGAGAGAGAGAGAGAAACAAACAAGCATGCATATTTGAGATACAGAGGCACAATGTGAAATGCAGAGACAGAGCAAAACAATGAAAATACACAAAAAAGAATCAGAGAGAGAAGGAAATACACAAACACATGGAAGCATATACACAAAAACAGACAAAACTACACCAGTATCCTGCAGCAACATGAACCAGGAGGGACTACCGTACATGCGCCCCAAAAAATCTGCGGAATTTGTCTGTCTCACTTCATGTTGCGTCCTTCACTTTAACACATTAGTCACTTCTCAATCTTCTGCACGTCTACATTGCAAAATATACCCAGTTACTCTCCTCACTCCTGATGAATACTTCGATTATGGATCCTTGATTTGCTCCTATTATATGATAAGCCCATTTATATATATATATATGAGAGAGAGAAAGAGAGGGAGAGAGAAAATTTCATATAACCACAGCAAACTCCTACGCTTTGATACTTCCTGTCGTAGGAAATGGTTTGCATTTTGCATTCCTTATCCACGGCGCTCTTTCCTCCCATCGTATACCGAAGAGAGCATCATCTTGCTTCCCTTGGCTGTTTGGTCGACGGCCGTATTCTACAAAAAAAGTCTTCAGAAGACTTTCTGAACAAACTTCTTGTATAACATTATTATGCATTATATTTTCTCCCCCCACCCCCGCTTGTCTTACATCTTCGAGACTTTCCCAGTCTAATCCGTTTCAATCTTTTTCTTTCTGTTCGTCATAACACTGTCGCATGCTGCGATGTTGTTAAAAGGTAACGTCCATGACATGTATCACGACAAATGGTAATTAGAGAACAAAATGACGTGGATAACATATCCCTTTGCTTTACTGTCAGTCCCATACTCTGTCTGGCTTTGTTCCCAGACACAAGAAGCTTCTGAGCTATTGCAAAGGTCTAAGTATACTATGTATAGCTAAACCATCGAGGTACAGTATACTATAAAAGTATTCATGATAAAATGATTGCACAAGCTTAAAATGTGCCTTTAAAAGTGTTAAATTACTTTATAATTCTAGCGAGATAAAATGATTATCCTAGCAAGTTTCTGATTCGCGACAAACATTGAGGAAGGAATTTCATCACAAGATTATGGGTAGATTAAATTCCTTGATCATGACGGTATGATCCTTGGGTACAACGTTACGATGCCCTGGCACGACGGTACGACCCTTGAGCACAACGGAAGAATTACTGGGCACGACAGTACAATCCCTGAGCATGACCCTACGATCTCTGAGCACAACACTACGATCCCTTAGCACAGCAGTACGATCCCTGAGCACAACAGTACGATCCCTGAGCATACAAGACTATCCCTGAGCACAACAGTACGATGCCTTAGCCCGGTTAGAAATACTGAGCACGACACTACGGTCCCTGAGCACGACGGGATGATCCCTAAGCACGATGGTGCAACTACTGAATACTCTTTAGTATGGTAACGTTACCTTTGACCTGACCCTTAACAGTCAGGTCAAAGGCCAAACAACAATACCCAAAGTTCACACCTTCGTGCTCCAGGATCCAACCAATTTCCTTAAGGGTCGTACCGTCATGCTCAAGTGGTCATTAACCATACAACGCGCTCGTCAACAGATTCGTAATCTAGACAAATGGTTCATCAGCAGGTTCAAAGCCCAAACAAAGCGATCGCCAGCAAATTTAATGACACATGAGCAAGTCACGCTATTAAGAGTCCAATTACTCTTGTTTGATAGTTTCATCCAGAGGTCCCATTCGATGCTGCTGTCGCCACTATAGTTATAATTGCATGATGCCACACAACTACCAAACTGTTGTAATCGAGATGGTGGACACGAACTAGTTTGGTTGTCAGGCACAGTTACAACCTTTTACCGGATACTTCGATAGCAAGTTCCACATAAACCACAGAGGAATCGAACTCAATGTCCTCTTCGTAGCGTCTACAATCTGTCTCTATGACCTTTTATCTTTCCTAATGCATTTATACAGAGATCGTATCTAGTGACTCAAGTAATCACAGATTAAAACAAAGAGTAATACTTTAGAATAAGCTTCACCAAGTGCTAGTGACCATGCTGAAGAAACTTCCAAAGTGCTATTAGAAAGGGAAAGAAAAATACAAGAGACAGTCGCTTACCTTGAGGGAGCTGAAACTCAGATCTGTCCAGTTGTGGAGTCTGTACGAGTGATTGAGGGCAGGTGCGGCCGTGGTGAAGAAGGACTGACGTTGTGTTGACTGCTTGACGACTGCTGTTTTGCTCCAGGTGCTGTTGATAATGGTAATGTGTTGAGAATATATTACATCAAGAGTTTCACACACGAATGTGCTACCAGTGTTGTATCATCAGCAAACATCAACTGACTCACTTCCCAGGCCCTCCTCACATAGACTGCATACTCGCCCTTCTCTCAAGACACTCGGATTTACCTCCCTTACTACCCCATCCATAAACAAACTGAGCAACCTAGGTCACATCACACACCCCTGCCGCAGACCAACCTTCACTTGGAACCATTCACTCTCCTCCTTTCTTACACGTACACATGCCTTACACTCGATGAAAACTTCCCATTGCTAAGCAGCTCTTCTTCCACACAGTATATTCTCAAGATCTTCCACAAGGTATCTCTATCAACTCTAACGTATGCGTCCTCCAGATCCATAAATGCCCCACACGCTCGCGCGGACACACACACGCACACAATGTATATATATTTCCTAAAATATATAGATCGAAACAATGGAACATATTAAACAAACTAAACGAAAGTATTGGCAATTTTACCCCATTAATACAGAGCAAATGCAAGTATCTGTTTCTTTAAGGTCGAGGAAAGAATATTGCATCGTTAATGGCTTCATTAGGCCAAATGCGCGTATTCTCCGTTACACGATTATCAAAATGAAAACCCGGCGGAGATGTCCTGAGCATTTCGTAGTCTGAGCTTTTAGATATGGCAATACGAGATTGCTGGTCATTTACAGACTAAAGAGACTGTTTTAAATGAAACAAAACTTGGGCAATAATTCCTGGCATGTCATCAAAACCATTCAGGTTTACAAGTGGACAAGTATCTACCTCTTACAAGAGTCTGTGGTATGTGAAAAAGCCTTTCAACAAAGATGTAAGAACGCATTAAATGGCGTATATCTACATCAGAAATACATTTCCATAAAACTATTCCCACACATGTATACGTCTGGGTGCGCATCAAAACACATGCAATACTATCTTCTCTGCAGCTAAAACTGGAAATATAGGCTTTATAGCAATCTTGAAAACCTACTTTTCTTCAAGAATGCCTTGTTTGCGTCCCCAGACCATACACCTCCCTCGCCCTTCCCGACGTGAAAATGATGATACCTCAACCCATTATTAAAGTACTGATGTTCTTCCTCCGAGGTGATGGAGGTGGCCTTTAGATGCTGATGGCTCTTTCTGACGAGAAGATGATATGGGTGCTGAGGATAATGGTGCTGTAACTGATGGCTCTCACAGGGTGGTTGAAGGCTTTAGCGTTCCCTGATGGCAAAGATGAGGGCCGGGGTTGTCATCAGGGAAGTCCATGTTACAGGAAATACCCAGACAACAAAAAATACAACGGTCCAAAAGATTCTAAAAAGAATCTCATAAATGAATGGTTTCCAGTCCCATGAAGTGAACATCGAATGAGGTGAAACAATGAAACCACTTCATGCAGACTAAAATAAGTATGAAAGTAAAAAAATATGAAGTAATAGGGTACGCATAGCTTAAACAATTCATGAGATTATGTAATATACTGAGTAAGTATACAACAATGGAAAATAATAACCTCACTTTCTCGAACATGAAGGAAAATAATCAACTCAAGACGATATAAAAGTTCCTCCTCGGAACACGCACAATTATTGTCCAAGCTTTTCTAGAACACATTGTCCAGCAAGACGTACATACCCCAGCTGAAGAACACACGACGATATACTGTTCGCAGGGGAATGTGATGCTATAAACAGATTTCATCGAAAACGTTAATGAAATATAGGGGTTCCTATGAAGTGCCGCTTCTGAAATAGCTTAAGAAAACCTGTGATCTATTATAAGCAACAAGACTTCTGATGAAGGAATTCCATACGAGTTATACACCCCCTTGTTATAAACAAAGCTTCTAATGAAGGAATTCCATAAGAGTTATACACATCCTTGTTATACACATTGTAACGAGCCTCCAAAGAAAGAAGCCACCCGCTTCAATCTTTCATTAAACTCTGAAATTTTCCTTTATAAATCGAATGTTTTTCCTTCACTTGCTTCAACTTTGTACAAATCTTCTGCCATTTGACATTCTGCCACAGGACGTTGTTCTCTACGTGTCTACACACGCGGTAATCCTCCATGCAGAGACTTCCAATATAAACCACAAAGATTAGCTTGGTTTTACTCAGGGTCATCTAGGTGGAGTAGAGGTCCTTTGGCTCTTTCTTTTCCCTTCACTAATGACCTGAAACAATGCAACAGCCTACACGAGTTCCTGATTCTTACGGTCACTCCTCTTAACACTCTTGACCTCTGTTTCTTTGCCTGTGAAACTCTTACTAAATCACATACGTATGTTAGGAATAATCACATCCTCCACTCCATCCTGATTATCTTAAGTAGTAATATTGCTCACTGTTTCAGAAAAGCTGGGGGGTGTTGCAAAGGTTCTGCAATATCTCTTTCTTTTCTGAGCAATTATTCCTTATCTACAGCCACGCGAGGATGGACAATTATGATATCTTCTTTTGCAGTCTTCTTCGTTCTTTCTTCTTCCTCTTTTCCTACTTCGTTTTTACTTTCGAAAGTCTTGGCTACAAAACATACGAGGAGTTTAGACCAACCACTCATCTTTTATTCCTTTCCTTTGGATTCCCATCATTTCACCTTTTCAAACCAACAAAGTTTTGACTGACAGATATTCTTTTGCTTATGCCATGTCAGTCAATGTATAAAAGGAGAAAAAAAGTGTGATTATTTTGGGATATCAAAGCTCCTAGCTCTCATGAAATAATTATTATAAGCCATTCTGGTATAAAGTAAAATCTCGAATGTAATCAGATTTTGGGAGCATCATTTATAACTCAGATCTTTGAGAAAGTTAAAAATCACACCACAATCCATTTTCTCCCCAAAAGAATAGAAAATGATTTAATGACTAATTAGTGAGCTATATCCAGTTTGTGTAACAATTTTCAAACAGCTTCAAAAGATCATGTGAAGGAGATTAAACAAATCTACCAATGGTAACAAGTTTCAAGCATAATAGTTAAACTAGCAAGAGTTTTACTGTCAAGAAAATATAACGAGATGCTTTGTACTAAATCTGAACTGGGACTAATGTTTTCAATACAGCTGATGTATTTTGGTTGCGAGTACAGAAAAAATTACGGAAAGATTTGCTCGAATCATGGATTTAAATAAACTTCGCAAGTATTCAGAGAATTTGGATGATCCAAGGAAAGATATCAAAAATTTTCCTGCATGTGCTCCTACGTAATGTTATTCTTCATTGTATTTCACGAATCGGTATACTTCACCATTAAGGAAAATACTTATATAAAACCTATTGACCAGCTTGAGAAACAATTAGGATAAAATTATTTGAAGACGATTTTGGAAAAGCCGGAATGAAGTAACGTGTAATATCAAACGTAAAAAAAAAACCGTGAACAGAATCCAAAAGGTAACTGGTAATCCTGAATATAAAAGACAAAACATACTCTGCACAGGAACATAGAATAACAGAATAATCTGACCATTACAGAAGATAAAATATGAGTTACATACGTGCATTGTCCGACTAGGGTTATGCTTTTTTCAGTATTTATCAAACTGCAATAGATACTCTGTACTAAAAACGTAATACTGCATTATATGAACACTGAAGAGGAGGAAGTTCACATTATTAAAAGAAGACTGGACTTGTTATCATATCAATATGTTGTAATCTATAAAGCACTATGAACCATTATCCAAGACCGACTCAATAATAGTCCTAAAGGTAATGTTAACTAAATTGATGTTGCCTTGGATGATAATGATTATGAAGATTATACCCTCTTTTTCCTACTACCACCACCACTACAACTATTCCTACTACCACCACTACAACTATTACTACTGCTGGTATATCTTCTGATATAGAAAGTGTTTACTGTTGGTCGGGTCTGCCAAACGAAGGTAGAGTGGCTTGAATGACACGACCCACGACGTGTTGCGTTCTTTATCTGTGTATCATCTGTTTCTTGTGTTATGTTCTTAACCTGTGTACAGTTTGCTCGTGTGCGTATCCATTACCGTGAATATTTTCGAGGATTCACGAAAATCTAGCGATTATGTTTTGGTATTAGTGGGCACCGACCGACCTCGGAGCTACAGAATTTTTTTCTCTTTAGACAACAGAGCCACTGACCGGGGCAAGTTGTGTAGTCTAACGCTTGTTGTAGAAAGTAATACATCATACATAACACGAATTCTAAACATATGTACAAACCGGAAACAGACTTTCATATGGGAAGCGTGTATGTGTGAATTTTACCAGATAAAGCATAAAAACAGAGGATAAAAGAGAAGACAAGAGGAGAGACATAAGGAATGAGAACAAGACAAAGAGTCTAGGGCGGTGGGAGCCTTTTTCTCCTCATTAGCTGAGAAGTTGGTCCAGAATTAATTGTTTGGATGTCCTGGCCACAACACACGGGGGGAAGGGGAAGAGAGAGGGAGGAGGGAAGGGAGAGACAGGAGGGAAAGGAGAGAAGGTATGAAAAGAAGGAACATATATAGGAGAGAAAAAAGAAGAGGGTATGAAGAATTAGTAGTTTGAGTGCGACTCAAGAGCGGGAGAGAGAGAGTTCCAGAGAGGGAGAAGGGTCTTCCGGGAGTCTACGCAAATCAAACGCCTCTTTTTGGAAGGTTGGCAGTTTGGTTGGCTGGTTATTCAAGCTTTAAACCTACCGACTACCAGGGTTATCAAAGACGTCATAGTCACTTTATAGCCAATGGTCGTAACATTAAAAGCTTCTTCAGGTGTTCAAAACATATCTTCGATGGCTAAACACGATTTTATCGGCCGTGTTTTTTATTCGGTGGAGTAACACACGCATTTTGAAGCAGAGGAAAGTTCTCAGTGATCAGAAAGGCTTCAACGGATTTATAGAAATCAAGACAAATTTCTCTGATATTCTTGTAATTCTTGCAATGTAGATTGAAATATTTTTGCTCGACTTGCGCTGATTACTAGCAAACAAACCAGATCGTCCTGAAACATGACTTGAATTTACTTCTTTAATGGGTAAACAATCTTTTCTATAAAATTTTGTTTGCACTGCATTTGAGGGGAATATCCTCGCTGATATGAAAATGAAATAAGACATTAAAAGATTTCAGTAAATGAATTTTCAGGTTTGAAGACTTTTCCCCTGCAACCAGAAACCCTAAGATTTTCTGATCATAATCGTGGTTTCGCAAGGTAACAAGTGTACCCTTCAAGGAAACGGACAATCCTGTCCTCTGGCAGACTGCGGGAAGGAAGCTGGGGACTCCCAAGTCTGCAGAATCAATTCCCACAAAAGGTGTTTGGTTCTGTGTTCGCGGGCCACCCAAACGGAAATAGACCAGAGTCAATAATCCAGGTTTCGTCAACGCGTTTTGCCTCTTATGAATGCGATCCAATTCCCATCTCGAGGCCATATTAGCATCACGTCCGTATTCACCTTAGGAATATTGTTCTCGTCCTTCAGTGAAACGGGAGCCTCTCCCAGATGAAGGGAAGAGCTTCTCAAAGCTTTCCCAAGACTAGATGGAAGAGAGACATATCCCGGGGGTTATATACCCCACATCAACCGTGCTTCAGGAAGTCTACCGTTTGGCCGAGCCAAATGTTAGAAAAAAAAGATGAGGCACACACGCCATGACACGGAGGACTGTTGTTACCACATGTCCCTCAAGTTAGATTCTACCATATAGAATTCGGACAGTAACGATGCGGCTGAACGGCAGCGATGAATGTACTGGTTCAAGACAGAAGAGATGACGGGACGCGAAGGTCGCACCAAGAGAAGCCAAGTATACGACACTTGCGAACAGAGGATTCAGCTCCCTCCTTCCCTTCTTTTCTCCCTGGCTCCCTCCCTCTCCTAGAAGTTAATTACGGGAACAGAGGATGGGAAGGGACGGTAGATTGACAGAGTAAGAGAAGGAACGAGATGCTTATGGACATACACCAACTCAAATACGCCCTCACTACACAAGTTCAAAAAAGGAAGAAGAATAAGAGCAGGACACGAGGAGGAATAACATTATTCTCCTTGTGCTTTGTCTTCTATAACGACAGGAACAATCTCTGAACCTGAGGCAAGAGAATATATGAAGGCTCATGAGGGAGGAGTCAGCAGCACATCATTAGTAATGTCAAGACCATCCAGTGCAATAAGAAAAGAGGGAGCTGAAGAGTGGAGCTGTACCAGGAGCAGAGGCGGGTCTTATGGCGCAAGGACGATCGAAAGAGAGGGAGATGGATTCCCAGAATTTGTTAAGAGCTCAAGGCCAAAGACCAGAAAAGATCTTATCGTTGAGATCAGACGGACCAACGTAAATCCTTCGTGTGATAGTGTTTAGCCTTACGAGTATTATATCTACAGCGGCTCCTGTGGAAGTGAAGGCTCAAAGAGAGTCGGGTGAAAGGGAATGTTCCCACGCAGGATACATTCGATCCCCATTCCGTATGGATCTGGAACAACAGCTTTCAAGCAGTGGATGACGATAGATGGTTTTAGAGGAAGAGGGAACTATGTCTCCCTCTCGCTTGCACTGGGCTTCGTCGTATGTTCTTCAAGCGGCAGTACTCTTGCGAAGCGTGTTCAGAAGATTCCAGTAGAAATTGCGCAGCGATAGTGAGGAGGATCAAAGGTGAGGAAGAGATCGAACGTGTTGAAAGTTTGGTCATGAAGATCGAGAACGCGAGTGGGATGTCTGATTAATTGATCAGTATGTGGACGGCTGAAGAGAAGCGGTCCTCAGTATCTTCATCGTTAGTGTGGGAGGAATTTCCTGGAGATTATGGAATCTCTTGATGTCCGGGTCGTCCTGAAACCCGAAGTTTATTGAAACTGGAGGATCTGGAAGCATGCGGTGGTGCTGGAGGCTTATCGTGCTCATGACACCTTGTGGAACTGTTCGGTGGCCTGTGAGTCTAATGTTATTTCAGAAATCTTTCGAGGTCAAGAACCTTGTAGTTGGCTCTGGAAACTTGCAGTAAGGAAGGATGTTAGCGAGGGGTCTAGAGCCTCGTAGGAGTAATGGAACCATGCATTTGTTGGTTCTTCTAGTTGTTAGTGGCGGTTTCTACAACCTTGAAGTGCGATTGAAGCCGTCTGGTGATTCTGGGAGGAGATGGTGGTTTGGAAGCCTCAAGGTGACCCATTGGCCTTGCTTTGGTTTTACAATCCTATGATGATCCAAGGATTCTGTCTTGTGACATTATGGTGGACAAGACCTTGCAACATTATCGGGATCCAGGGACCTCATCCTGGTCTTGCAACATTATATTGGACCGTAGGTCCTATAGTCATCTTGCAATACTATACGGTGGTCCGTAGACCTTGTCGTGGGTATAGTAGTATTTTGGTGATCCAGGGACCTTGTCGCGGTGCTACAATATTGTGGAAATCAAGGAACCTTGCCATGATGTTGAAACGTGTTGATAATCCATGCACGTTGCAGATCTAGGGATTTTGTGTTTGCAGTATTGAGGTGATCTAGGGACCTTGTCTTAGTGTCGCAGCATTGGGGGATCCAGGGGGGACCTTGATATTCTGCATATGTTGAATCATGAACCTTATCTTAGTGTTGCAGCACTATGGTAATCCTAGAACCGTCTCATATTGCAACATTATGCTGGTCTAGGAACCTTTCCCTGTCTTGCAACATTGTGGTGCTCCAGGTTCCATCTCGTGGTGTTGCGACAGTATGATGATTAAGGAAACTTGTCGTGGTGTTACAGCATTATGGTAATGAGACAACTTGTCGTGGTATTGTAGCATTATGGTGATTAAGGAGACCTGTCGCGGTGTTACAACAATATGGTGATTAAGGAAACTTGGTGTCGCAAAATCCTGGTGATAGTTTGAGAATCATTGTGTTGGTGGATCAACTGTGGTGGTGGTCAGTGACATATGTTGGTCCCCCAGGGACCATCATTCGTTTGAACCATTATGAAAGCCCTTTGGCCTTGTGGGTTACCCGAAAAATGAAGTTTTGAGAGGCTTCCCCTCCTCCACCTCTTAGCTCCCACTATCTCTCTCATTCACACGGAACTTCGGGGTAATCTTTAAAAGTCTTCTGACCCACGAGCTTTATGGAAGTCTTGGAACCTGGCAGTGGTCCTTGGACCATAGGACAACCTAGAAACTGGTGAGTGGTTCTGATGCTTACCTTGGAGCGTCCCTGGGACGCAGTGGTGATCCTTACATCCTCTGGTGGCTGACCTTGGTGTTGGTCCATGAACCTGGTGGTGGTTCTGGAAACGTAGTGTTTGCACTTATGAGAACACTGTGATGGGGTGATTCATGCACTGTGTTCTTTATGGAGCCATTCGGTGGTTCTGTGACTTGTGTCATGCTCCTGGAATCATGCGTTTGTTATGGAAGCTGTTGGATAGTCCTCAAACACTGTAGTGGTCGTGAAATTGTGCCTAACCTTCCAGAAACTTCGTTGCTTTGAAACCTTTGGATAACTGTGGCGCCTCGTAATGTTCGTGGAAGTCTTTGATATACGTCTAGCTTTTCATTTCATATGGATCATTGAACTTGGGTGAGGAACCTCGCTGTAGTCTGAAGAACTTTGCAGTAACTCCAGGATCTTAGTTATGTGTCTTCTTGATATGATTGTGCGTCCTTATGATCGTGTTGGAACCTTGAAAACTTTCCTGTGACCACGGAACCCTGGGGGGGTGAGCGCATCTGGAATCTACTGGTTCTCTTGTAGTCTCACAGTAATAACGCTGATGCTTTCCATTGTTCCAAGAAGAACAACGTGGTGTGCTCGTAACCTTGGAGCATTTCATTGGCCCTGGAACCTTGCAGTGGTGACTTTGTAAGCTTGCAGTGATAAGCCTGGAGCAGTGGTGCCTCCCATTAGTCCTGGAACGTTCGTGTGATGCTTGCACTCTGCGTTGACGTATTAATGATGGGCTGGCCAGTGAGGGTCTAGCATTGTGTATGCACGGCGTCGGGGCAGTGGTTAAGGTGCCGACGTAACTAGATTATGTACCAGCGTGCGTAGTTCGCTCCATAGTGTACTAAAGTCATTCGCCCGTGTTCGAAGTTGCTGCGAAACGCCGCGGCTTATGTAAGTCATTAGTAAGTGTTGGTGTGGTGAGCGCAGCCCCGGATTTGTACGTTAGTCGGCTGTAAGGCGTCCTAGTTGCGTCTCGGCGCAGGGAGCTTGAAAGACCTGTTCTGTTTTCAGGAAAACGAACTACATCCCAAGATGAATTTGAACTGTTGCCAATGGGATCTTGTCTGGCCTTGCTAATCCGTCACCTTTTGACCTACACTGACTTGTTATTATCTCTGGCGAGTCTCTTATAGTTAAAAGTTTTCTCCTCCATTATTGTTACACGCTGGTTATTGGGTGCTGGATTATATATATATATATATATATATATATATATATATATATATATATATATATATATATATGTATATGTGTGTGT
>JAUUEG010030594.1:1004-11961 GCA_032361445.1 Panulirus gracilis | reverse complement strand
TATACACTCGTTACATTATATACAACATAACATTGTTGGAACCACTATTCCTTCAAACATACCCATATTTTCCTTTCCAAGATAATGTTCTCGACTTCCACACTTTTTTCGACGCTACCAGAACTTTCAACCACTCCACACCCTATGACTCACTTCAGCTTCCATGGTTTCATCTGGCGCCAAATCCACTCCCAGGCATCTAAAACACTTCACTTCCTCCAGTTTTTCTCCATTCACACTTACCTCCTATTTCACTTTTCCCTCAACCCTACTGTACCTAATAACCTTGCTGTTAATCACACTTACTCTCAGCTTTCTTCTTTCACACACCTTACCGAACTCAGTCACCAGCTTCTGCAGTTTCTCACCCGGATCAACCACCAGCGGTGTGTCATCAGCGAAAAACACCTGACTCCCTTCTCAAGCTCTGTCATCCTCTGTCATCCCTCTCTCCAAAACTCTTACATTCACCTCCCTAACAACCCCATCAATAAACAAATTAAACAACGATATAGACATCACGCACCCCTGCCACAAACCGTCAGTCACTTAGAACCAATCTATTTCCTCTCTTCCCACTAGCACATTCGCCTTATATCCTCGATAAAAACTTTTCGCTACTTCTAACATCTTGCCTCCAAAACCATTTATTCTTGATACCTTCCACAGAGCATTTCTATTAACTCTATCATATGCCTTCTCTAGATCCATAAATACCACGTACAAATCTATTTGCTTTTCTAAGTATTTCTCACATACATTCTTCAGAGCAATCACCTAATCCACACATCCTCTACCACTTGTGAGACCACACTGCTCTTTTCCCAAATCTGATGCTCTGTACATGCCTTCACCCTCTCAATCAATACCCTCCCATATAATTTCAGAGTAATACTCAATAAACTTATACCTCTGTAATCTGAGTACTCACTTTCATCCCCTTTGCCTTTGTACAATGGCACTATGCAAGCATTCCGCCAATCCTCAGCCACCTCACCATGAATCATATTATATCATACGTACTTTCCTGCTGTCTACCGCGTAAGCAAGGTAGCGCAAGGAACCAGACGAAAGAATGGCCCAACCCACCCACATACACATGTATATACATACACGTCCATACACGCTCTTATACATACCTATACATCTCAACGTATACCACATCTCAACGGTATACCACATCGTTCCAGTTCACTCTATTCCTTCCACGCCATTCACCCTCCTGCATGGTCAGGCCCTGATCACTAAAAATCTTTTTCATTCCATCTTTCCACCTCCAATTTCTTCTCCCACTTCTCCTCGTTCCCTCCACCTACGACAAATATATCCTCTTAGTCAATATTTCCTCATTCATTCTCTCCATGTGACCAAACCATTTTAAAACACCCTCTTCTGCTCTCTCAACCATACTCTTTTTTATCACCAGACATCTCTCTTACCCTTTCATTACTTACTCGATCAAACCACCTCACCCCACTTATTGTCCTCAAACATCTCATTTCCAGCATATCCACCCTCATCTGCACAACTCTATCTATAGCCCACGCCTCGCATCCATATAATATTGTTGGAACACTATTCCGTCAAAATACCCATTTTTGCTTTCCAAGATATAGTTTTCGACTTCCACACACTTTTCAACGCTCCCAAGACTTTCGCCCCCTCCCCACCCTATGATTCACTTCCACTTCCATGGTTCCATCCGCTGCCAAATCCACTCCCAGATATCTAAAACACTTCACTTCCTCCATTTTCTCTCCATTCAGAACAACCTCCCAATTAACTTGTCCCTCAACCCTACTGTACCTAATAACCTTGCTCTAATTCACATATACTCTCAGCTTTCTTCTTTCACACACTTTGCCAAACAGTCACCAGCTTTTGCAGTTTCTCACCTGAATCAGCCACCAGCGCTGTATCAATAGCGAAAAACACCTAACTCCCCTCCCAAGCTCTGTCATCCTCTGTCTTCCCTCTCTCCAAAACTCTTGCATTCACCTCCCTAACAACCCAATCAACCCAATCCATAAACAAATTAAACAACCATGGAGACATCACGCACCCCTGCCGAAAACTAACATTCACTGGGAACCAATCACTTCACACCCTTCCTACATGTACACATTCCTTACATTCTCGATAAAAACTTTTCACTGCTTCTAACAACTTACCTCCCACACAATATATTCTTAATACCTTCCACAGAGCATCTCCATCAACTCTATCATATGCCTTCTCCAGATCCATAAATCCTACATACAAATCCATTTGCTTTCCTAAGTATTTCTCACATACATTTTTCAAAACAAACACTTGATCCACACATCCTCTGCCACTTCTAAACCACACTACCCTTCCCCAATCTGATGCTCTGTACATGCCTTCACCCTCTCAATCAATACCCGCCCATATAGTTTCCCAGGAATACTCAACAAACCTCTGTAATTTGAGCACTCACCTTTATCCTCTTTCCCTTTGTACAATGGCACTATGCAAGCATTCCGCCAGTCCTAAGGCACCTCACCATGAATCATACATACATTATATAACCTTACCAACCAGTTAACAATACAGTTACCCCCTTTTTTGATAAATTCCACTACAATACCACCCAAACCCGCTGCCTTACCGGCTTTCATCTTCAGCAAAGCTTTTACTACCTCTTCTCTGTTTACCAAATCATTCTCCCTAACCCTCTCGCTCTGCACACCACCTCGACCAAAACACCCTATATCTGCCACTCTATCATCAAACACTGAATTTCATAATAAATCAAATTTTCAGTGAACAAGAGTATATGCTAGCATGCCAAGCAATCCACTGGAAAACAATCAGATAATGCAATAATGGCGGTACACCTACTGAGTACCAGAAGTGCAAGACTAACAAATGAAGGTGCAATTCCTTTACATGGATAACCTCTGAGTACTGCTATGTCTTGTGGATTAGTGACCTACTTCTTGTGATATGTTGAAGCACTCATCAATACATGACCATACATCAGAAAGTAGCTGACAACTGAACTAGAGTAGTGGCAGAAATGATGGTGAAGGTGGTGGTGGTAAAGAGGAGGCAAATGTGGTGGCACAGGTAGTTGCAGAGATGGTATCAAATGGGGTGAAATTGGCAATCACAGAGATGTTGACACATGTGGTTGCAGTAGTGGTGAAAGTGGTGGTGGCAAATAGGGTGGCAAAAGTGGTTGTAGGGGCAGTTACAAAAATGGTGGGAGAGATGGTGGAAGAGGTAGTGACAGTGGTGGGGGCATAGGTAATGGCACAGGTGAAATATGAGGTGGTGACTGAGGTGGTAGTTGTGATAGTGGCACAGATGGTGGAAGAAATGGTTACAGTGATGGTGGCAGAGGGGATAGAAAAATGGTAGCACTAGTGGCTATAAAGATGTTGGCAGGGGAGATGCAGAGAAGTTGGTAGGGGGGGCAGAAAAGGGGGTAGCTGAAGGATTGGTGGTAGTGATACAGGTGTTGATAATTAGTGTGAAGGAAGAGGCAGAGATGGTAGAAAACACTGCAGTAGGAGTGGCACCAACAGTGGTTGCAGACAGAATGGCAAAGGGGAAGGCACAGGTGGTGGTGCTGGTGGTGACAGCGGTGGTGGCATAAGTGGTTGTACAGGCTGTCATAGTGGTGGTTGTAAATGGGTGGCAAAGATAGTGGTAGAAACGGTGGTAGTGGTGGCAGAAGAGATGGTACTCAGGGAGGTGGCACCACTTGGGGTGGCAGAAAAGGTGAAACAGTGGTGACAAGGGGAGATGGCGAAGATGGATGTATAAGAGGTGGCAGTGGTGGTAACACTGGCAGCTGGAAACTTAGTGGTTGTAATGAGAGGTGGCAGAGATGCTTGCACAGGTATGGCTAAAGTTATGGTAGTGAAGGTAGCAAATGGGGTAATTACAGGGATGGAAGCAGAAGTGGGGGAAAGGGGAAGGGGTTAACATAGGCAGTGGAAGAAGTGTTGACTTTGGAGATGATAGTGGTGGTGTCAGAGAGGGTGGCTGAGGAAATAGCAGTGGCAGATGTAGAGGTAGTGATGGTGGTGGTTGTATATAAAACAAATGGTAGCAAAAGTAGTTGCAGAGGTGATGGCAAAGAGGATGGAAAAGAAAATTATAAGGAAAGTGGCAGAAGGATTATCAGTTATGGAGGAAGAGGCAGTGACAAAAGTGCTGGTAGTGGTGGCAGAATTGATGGCAGAATAATGGTACAGGTGGTGGAAGTAGTGACCACAAAGAGGTGGCAGAGGTTGTGGCACAAATGGTGCAACAAGTAGTGCCAATGTTGGTGGCATGTGATGGCAGAAGTGATAGCACATATGGCTGAAGAGCTGAAGAGATAGTAGCAGAGGTGTTGGTCATGATGCTACAAAGAGGGCAGCAGGGGGTGGTAGGAGAGGTGATGGCACAGGTGGGGATAGTGTTGATTGCAAGGGGAATGCAGAAGGATGGCACTGGTGCTGGGTTGGTTAACAGTAACACTGTTAACAAAGAAGATGGTAGAGGTGTTGGTATGAATGTTTTAAACTAAGTGAGGAGGAGGTGGCAGGGGTGGTGGGTGTAGTGGAATGAGAGATGGTGCCAGAGGGGATGACACAGATGTTGCTACAGGTGGATGCTGAGGCTGTGGCAGAGATGGATAAACTGCTGGTGGCAGAAGGAAAGGGAGAAGTGTTGGCACAGGAGACAGTAGTATTGGTGGTATGGGGGATGCTGAATGATGGTAGACATGGCTGTAAAGGTTAGGCAAAAATCATGGCTAGTGATGATGGCATAGGGGATAGAAAAGGGGGTCGTATTGATGGTAGCATAATTTGATGTAAAGGGTGTGACAGTTGTGACAATAGATGTTGCAGAGGGGTTTCTAAAGATGATGGCAGAAATGGTAGCAGAGGGGAAAAACGACATGGTGAAAATGGAGGAAGTTACGGTGGTGGCAAAAGCTGTTGCACAGGTAGGCAGTGGCAGGGATGGTGGTAAGGTGGGGTGGCATTTGTGGTTGTACAGCTGGTGGTAAAGGTGGTTGCAAAGGGGTGAATACCTGGTGAAGTCTTTGGGGATCTTCCATACCCACAGCCTAGGATGAGACCCAGCTGTTGGGTTAGGTTGTCTGACGACCAAGCTGTTGGGAAGCCACAGCCCATAAGCCCACACAGCCCCCACAGCCTGGCTGGTCTGGTTCATTCATCCAGTGCATGCTTTGACTTCTCTACTGTGCATCCCATGCTATTTCTAATGATATTAGGCATGATGAAAAACTCTCAAGTCCTGAATTTCTAAAGTGGTCTCTCTTTTTGTGCTCATCACACCTTTGGATTTCTGAGATAGTATTCTATTAAGTCTTCCACGCCTGTCATGCAAGTAGTATGCTATTTCTAAATGTAAGCTGGAAACCATGCCTTTTAGGACTTTTAGGTACTGATAATGATACAGTTCTCACTTCTGTGCTCCAGGGAGTATAGCCTTAGAGATTTCAGCCACCTGATAATTTAGTTCCTTAACCACATTAATATGGGCTGTGACATATCTCCCAATACTTTCTAATTCTGTGAGTCTGCCTGTCTCATAGGGTGATGTTTGAACGCAACAATATTAATTTTGTGAAAGAATAAGCATCTTGCATAATATCATCACTGGTTTTTTTCCCTTGTCTTGAAGGTCTGAAGAATCCAGCCAACCATCCTT
The DNA here is from genome assembly GCA_032361445.1 of Panulirus gracilis. Lineage (NCBI taxonomy): Eukaryota > Metazoa > Arthropoda > Malacostraca > Decapoda > Palinuridae > Panulirus > Panulirus gracilis. The sequence goes on along the minus strand of JAUUEG010030594.1, from coordinate 6,264 downwards.
CTGTATGAGGCAACCATTGTTTTCTTTTGTTCACTTAAAATTAGGTCATCAGACATTATTACTCTCAAGTTTTTAATATTATTCAACTGGTTTATGATAGCTTCTAAGTGTGTCCAGTATTCTGTATTGTTTTTGATTTCTTCATTTTTTCCGTACTGTAGGAGTTAAAATGTATCTCCATGGAAAAGCATGTTGTTCTCGGTTGCCCAGCTAAAGACTTTGTTCACGTCTCTTTGTATTCTTTCAGCATCCTCTACTGATGTGATTTTCATACTTCATTGGGTATCATCGGCAAAGCATGAAATGATACTGTGGCTCGTGTTTGTGTCTATGTCAGGTATAAGAACAAGAAACAAAAGGGAGAGAACGTTTTATCATGCAGGCACTAAAGATGGCATGCTTTACAACTGTGTGTTGTGACTTGTTAGTCAAAATGTTGAATATCTATCTCACATTTTATGTGCTATGACACCAGATCACATTTGTCAAATGCTTTTGCAATGTCTGTATAAACCATGTCAGCATTTTCTTTGTTTTCCAGAGCTTCAACAATCCTGAGAGGCAAGATCTTCCTGCCCTGAAACCAAGTTCTCCTAGATTATGCAGATTGTTCCATACCATCAATATAGTCAGTTTGCCTCTTAAAGACTCTTTCAAAGATTTCAATAATTGGAAACGGGCAGTTATTCTTACTGGTCAATAATTCTTTGGGACCGCTTTGCTTCCTCTTCTGTGAATTGGGGTGATGTGAGTCACTTTCAGACTTTTTCTCCAGAAGGTTTTTTTAGAGCTCATGCTAAGGGTGTTTTGCATTTCTTTATGAAGACTTAACTTCAATGAGTCCATGACTAAAACCAAGTGCATAGGCATACTTACAGTGGCTATCTTGAAAAACTGTGTTGAGGTGGTGATATCTGCTATGTACAGACATAAGGGATTCTTGTTCAGGGTCATCTATACTTACCATTACCATTTCATATTACTTTTTTAGAATCTCACTCATCTCCGGGCAGTCATCTGCAAGAACTTTGATTTTTTGAGGGCCAATGAAGTTTGTGGTCACAGATTTGCATTCTGCATATGAGCACAAGTGTCTGAGGCTTTTCTTCTTATTCTTTTCCTGTATTCCATATGACATATTTAGTTTAAGGTCAATATGCAATAATTCATCTGATAGGTTTTCTTTCCTTTGCTAAGTGATCTGTGGCTTCTTTAGAAGGTCTGCAATTTTGTTTCTCCTCCTGTAAAGTGCTTGTCTTTTTCATTCTATCCTAAACCCTTTGTGCTTTCTTCTAAATGGGGTTCGTCTGTTGCATGTCTTGAGTATCAAAGTGGTTATATCATTTAAATGCTCCTCCTTTGTTACGGTACTCAGCAGGGTTATATCACTTACACTACACACTTCTCCTTTGTTGTGGTACTCAGCTGGGTTTCCAATTTTGTCACAGGCATCCCATTGATCATATTCTCCCAACTTATCTATTTACAGTTAAAAATGAAATTACTGAAAACTTCCATTGTTTTGCACGTTCTTTCTAGGCAGTTTAGCACCTAAACTTTTTTTTTGCCTCATTTAGGGTTCTGATCAGAGTAGAGGTTACTTTACATGGTAGTCACATAATAGGTGTGCATTATTTGTAAAGATTAAGTCCTGAGTGTCATTTCTTCTGGTTATTTTCGTTACTTGCTGATGAAGATAAACTTTTCAGTCTTATTAACTCTTTCCTTTGCCACTGCTTCCAGTAATGATGTTACTTCCCGCCTCTCCATTTAATGTGTAGTAGGTTGAAGTCTCCCAAGACAATTATATTTGAGACTGGGATTCTGAGGGGGTTAAGACATGATTCTACGTTCTTTATCTGTTTTGTATTTCTTGAAATTTTACGTCTGGTAGTCTATGGATTGATGCAAAGACCAGATTTTATTTTTCACACTTCACAATAAAGGCTTCTACTATATTGTATCAGGAGTTCAGGAGTTAAGTTTGTTATAAGAGTATTTACTGTATACAGACCAACTCCACATGAACTGGTCTTGTCACATCTGTCGCTATTCATATGGTCTTCAGTGTGTTTCAGTGAATGTCAGAAATACTGCACTTATAAATGGGATACTATTTGTTCAATGTGATTTAAGTCCCTCTATGATGCCACATGTAAAGTATGTTACATGGTTTGAGGTGGTGGCAAGCATAGCGTATGAGGTGATAGCAAGGGTAGTATAGTGGCAATGGCACAGGGGTTGTTGAAAAGGTAGTAGATAGGTGGTGGCAGTGGGAATAGCAGAGCTGTTGGCAAAAATGGTGACACGTGGTTATAGAATGGTGGTGAAAGCAGATACTGACAGAAATAGAGGCAGAGATGAGGGAAGAGGTGCTGAAAGAAGGGACGGCAGAGGTGGGAACATTTATGGTTGCCAAGATTGTTGCAGACATGGTGGTAGTGATGATTACAAAGGGATGGAAGAGATGGTGGTACAGATGGTTGTGGAGGTATTCAAAGAGAATGTGGTTGTAAAGATGGTGGAAGTGATAATGGCAGCAATGCTGACAGGTACTAGGGATGGTGGAGTTGCATCTTTAGATGGTGGAAGTGATAATGGCAGCAATGCTGACAGGTACTAGGGATGGTGGAGTTGCAACTTGGTAAAAGAGATTCTGGTAGTGGTGGTGACATCAGGTAACAAAGGTAGTGTTAACAGTGGCAAAAGTGGTGATAGATATGGTGTCAGATGTGGTAGTGGTGGTCTTGACAGGCTTGGTGGCAAAGTGGTTGTGAAGGTGGTGGCAGAAGTGGTGATAATGGTGATGACAGAGGGATTGGAGAAATGAGTGGGGGGAAAAGGTGATTATATGGGTTATGGCAGAGATGGTGGAAGAGGATGGCAAGAGAGTAGTGACACATACGCTGGCAAAAAAAGACAAAGTAGTGGCACAGGGAGCTGTAGAAGTTGTGGCATAGGTGTAAGTGGTAGCAAGGGTGGTGGCAGAGCAGATTGAAGGGGTGGTGGCACAAGCAGCTGTAGTGCTGGCTGCAGCAGTTACCTGGAGATAACCTCAGAGGTCTTCTACCCTACAGCTAGAGATCAATCAACCTCCTGAGTTGAGTAGAGATCAATCAACCTCCTGAGTTGAGTCACTGATCAACAAGCAGTTGGAGGCCATGGCCTGCAAATCCACATGACCACTACAGCCTGGTTAGTCTAGTACTTTCAATGATACTGATCTAGAACCTTCTCAAATTTCTCCTTTGTACCCCCATTATGTTTCTCATGGCTACACGGAATGTGGTGAATAGTTCTGGCCCCAAGATGTTCACAAAATCTTCTCTTGTGCTTGCCATTCCATTTGATTTTAGGGATATGTTACATATGAGTTAACAAACTCTACCAGCATAAAGTTACACTGCATGTGGAAAATCACTTTCAGCAAGGCTGTAACATCATCAATGGACAAAAGGAAATACATTTTCATAGGAGAACTTCAAACTCCAAAGGAGTCAATCATTTTCTTGCTACTGACAGTAGCACAGACTTGAAGCCACCAGAAAACCCATAAAAAGGGTCTTGATATAACATAATATCTTAATGTATTCCATTTCTCATGCCAACAGAAAAATATCTTTGAGTGGAAGTTTGGAAGGAAGCATCCTAAGGTTTTCCACATGTGCATAATGATACACTGCATTTCTCCCACCTTACTTCCTTGCTTTCTAGTGTACAGCCTCAGAAATTTCACTCATTCTCAGTAGTCCAAATTCTTTACTGTGTTAATGTGGACCAATAAAAATCTTTACACAATTTCCAACTCCGCAATTCTGCCCACCCTAAAAGGTGATGTTTGTACACAGCAGTATTCTATCTGTGAGAGGAGCAGAGCCTTGAATTGCATTATCGCTAGCTTTTCATTTCTTGTATTTAAGGCTCAAAGGATTCATCTTTTTGGAAGAGACAACTGTTGCTTGTTTTGTTCTATGAGAGTAACATCATCAAACACCATTACTCTAGAATCTTTCACAATTCTCAATAGAGATAGGACAGTGCTTAAATCTCTCCATTATTCTGTACTGCTTTCAATTTCTGCTCTCTCCCCTTACCAGGGCAGTTGGAAATGACCCCAATTAAAAGAGTGCTGCTTTAGGTAGCCTAACAAAAGATCTTCTTTATTTGTCTTTTTGTAGTATTTGTGCCTTCATTTGATGAAATTTTTGTACTTATCCTGGTAACATCAATAAAGGATGATATGAAAGTATAACTCACACTGCATCAAATATCATATAAAAGAAAAAGGAACAGAAGGGGGGATAGTATGCTTCATTAAAGAACGAAAGCATATTACCATGGAAGTACTGGGAATAACTCGATAAAAAAATCTTCAAAGTATAGAAGTCAATTCCATCTTACATATCTTGCATACAATGATGCCATAGTCACATTCCTTTGCAAAGTCTCTGTGCATCACATCAGCATTCCAATTTTTCTCTGGCGCGTCCACAATGCACTATAGTGGTTAAACAACTGAGGTAAAATTTTCCTGCCCTAAAACAATGATTACTTGATTCCACAACACCAGTCTATTTACACTTAAGACCCCTAATAATTTTGAAGAGCGGTGTCAGAGAAAGTGGCCAAAAAAGTTTTGCAACTGTTTTTTCTTTAGTGGGGCAATGCAGGACAATGTCACACTCTTGGGATGATACCTAAGTCCAGAGTTTTTATGAAATAATCAGTACCCATGCAAGTGGGTTAGTATTTCTTTGTGAAGATAAAAGTCCAAGATTCTTGTCCTGAAGCTGAGTGTACCTCCCTCTAAAACTTCCATGATGAGATGGTGGGATCCCCTATGTGTAATGTAGGGGGATTACTGTTTAGGGGAAAGGTGGACGAGTACTTTACCATTATAGTGAAACGACCTTTATTGAATACTAATTCATACTGCCATATTCATATCACACTCATATCCTGGCAATCATCTACATATGTGCCCCTCTCTGTTCTTAGTGAACCAATGTAATATATAGTCCTTTACTTGTGTTTTGCACACAAATACAAGTATTCTGGGTTTCGTTCCATTTTACTGATGACTTTTTCTCCATCTTCTTTTTCCTGGGTCTGGTATGCTTTTTTTTTTGTTTGGGATCTATGTCCATCAATTCATCAAAAAGGTTTTCTTTCCTGAGTGAGCTAAAATATTCTTAAAAGGTTTCTATCTTGTTTTTGCCTACTATATAGGGAGCATCTTCCATGTTACAATCTAGACCTA
>JAUUEG010030485.1:0-11962 GCA_032361445.1 Panulirus gracilis | reverse complement strand
ACACTCTGTGCGTGTTTCTTTATGGTGTGTGTGTGTGTGTGTGTGTGTGTGTGTGTGTGTGTGTGTGTGTGTGACAAATACTGCCCTTCACTTCTCGGTGCCCCGCACTGGCGACCTCCTAAGGCTGGCCCATACCCGGACGGCTCCCTGATTAATCTTAGCCTTCATCATCCGTCAACAGGACGTCTGGAACGAATATGCTTCTCCCCCTCGTCGTTCACACCTATTGAAAATGTCTCCTTAAAATATACGACAAGATTCTTCACCGGGACCGAATAGGAAGAGGCGTCAGTCGTGGTGGTATTGACGACCAGGAGGAGCAAGTTAGGGCAAGAGGACTGAAATCCACATCCGTCAAAGTCTTGAAAAGTAACTGGAAATTGATTTCGAACTGCGCTTGCGCAGGCTGTCGTCTGGTTGTCCGGGGAAGTATGTCCTTAATATCTCGCGAGCGACGGGTTCCACACAGCAACTTGTGACGGCCTTGTGGTAAGCAGTAGAGGTGAATGTGATCTCCGTCTCTCTCTCTCAGTGTCACTTTTTAAGATCGCTTTCCTGTCGTTGCTCCCGAGGAACCTGACCTCTTAATTGGTTCATCTGAACGGTTTCAGTCTCGCCATTTGCGTAGCTTTACCCTTAGCGACCGGTGTATCTCGTACTGCCATAGGGTGAGGGAGTCTCAGGGCATGTGACTGAAATACCTACAGTGACGTGATGCTATGTACAGAAGAGTTACGTATTCCACGTGAAGTGCCGTAACGTAAGAGCAGCCTGGCTTCCAGCCACTCACTGTCCTATACAGATTCAACGATGTTTCTCGTGGGAAATGTAAATGGATGTTTGCTAGGTGCAGTTTCAAGATCGTCTGCCAGTAACTTTCAGAGGTAGTGCCATCTGACCCCGCTCAGATTATCTTGAATTATAGTTTTATTTCTACCGTTATCAGCGGCTGGTTCACTGTGCACGCCATATGCTCTTCCTGTTAACGGTAGGGCCAAAAAAAAATGGATCACAGAGGTCATAAAGACCATTGACCAGACCCAGTGAGCAGACAGTTATGAGATGAATTGTGAGAAATTTGGCTCATAACACAAATTTACGATCTCCCGTATAAAAGAACCGCCAGAAAAGTACATACAAAAATCTTTGGAATCTTAGCGTAAAAGGAGAGATAATCTGTGATCCTCTGTCCGTCTCCTGCCCTCACTACTCGCAGGTCCCCGACTCCCCAACTCCAACCCACCTCCTCCAAGACGCCTCGTCAGAGTGCCTTCAAGCCGCAGGTGTTGCCAGAACGGAGGTGCCACGAAAGCCGCCCCTCTCGTCTTTGACAGCAACAGTCGGGCAACTGGTTTATTGCTTCTTGGAAGAGCGTGTAGGACAGGCCTGGCCCCACAGACAGCTCGCACACATGCATGTGCCCCGCAGGATGCGGTAGGAACCACTGGTCACACGTACAGATGGTTGTGGAAACTGTTGGTCAAGTGTAAATTGTCGCAACTTTTGTCCTGATGATCCAATTACCATTAACCACCTCAATTAAGCGTTAGACTCTTAAAGTGTATGTTTTTCCTCTTGTACTTATGAATACTTAAAGGTGCGTGTATTTTATGCACTTATGAATACTTGATATGTATTTCATTATGTACTTAAGAATTCATAAGGGTGTATGTATTTCGTAATGTACGTATTTATATATTCCTGTCTGTACTACGTTCCTTAATTAAAGTAACATCACTTAAAGTCACAGTAACTCTGTTTTATATCGCGTCAGGTCGTGTTAGGTTAATTTGAATGGACTTTCATGTAGCGGACGTTAGCAAAATACAAACACGCATTGCTATCTGCGCGATTCGGTTTGTAGAAAACGGGCAAAAAAAAAAAAATGCAAATAGGCATTACAGGTTTGTGTGGAGGGTTTCCGTGGCAGGAGTGACAGTGATGGAGCGTAGAGAGTGTCGTGAGAGGGGGAGTAAGGGTGATTGATGTTGCTGGCGCTCCTTCCTGCCCACACTCACCCATCAACTGTCCAAAAAATGCAGATGAACGCTCTCTCTCTCTCTTCTCTCCTCTCCGAGGCCCAGGCCCCGATACATCCTGATGCGTATGTGTATATTTGTGGAGGTGTGCACACGAATGTACGTCTCGAGAGAACGCTCCCACATGCGTACATATCATGGCAGCTTAATTTTTGCCTGGAGACGTCAGGAGACAGGCCAGTTTTTAAGAAAGTCGTGATCTTATTCACAAGGCTGCGCTACCTCCAGTAGCAGGGAAATGTGAACTCCTTTGAAATGAGCAGTCTTTTGACGAGACTGTACACAAGGTGGAAGGGACGACACAGGACTTGAAAGCCAAGCCCCCGTGTCAGGCTAAGGCTTAGTTGAACAGCGTGAGTGTCTGACTGCCTCATTGGAAGGTACAGCTGTATGGCTTGCGCATCGCAAGCTAGAGACAAATATCGTCAGACTGCGTAAATAGTGATTAATGTGTCTCATACTCGGTCGCGGATTATTTCCCTTGCCTTTGAAAATCGTAGAGAGGAGGAACAGAGAGTTGTACCATAGATAGTGGGAGAGCTGGTTGCTGGGAGGTGAACTCTAGCTGGGGATATGAACTGTGTGGGGTGGTGGACCCCGCTCTTCTTTTGGTCATCATTTGTTTTTGTAGAGAGAGAGCGCGACCTGGCACGGGCAAAACATGCCCAAATTCATGAGATTTAGGGTTGAATAGTTTAATTAGGGCTTCGTAGATGTTTATAGATAGTATTAATGTAATCATGATACCTAATGAAGGTCATGTGATATATACCTCTAAACACCTTTAACTGACTGCATGGACTGGTGGCTTTCTCTATAAACCTCACGATGAATCGCGTTTCGTTGGGTCTTGTGTGTCTTGGGGAGAAAAGCAACACTTCGCCCACCTGAATCCGACTTTTTTGAACATCTGGTCGACCCCATGAACACCATGTGCGTCTGCGACGTTTGTGAGTTGTTATATGGAAGAGTGTAAGGTCCTCCTTGAAGTCATGGACAGTGAAATGTATGGTGAGTTGTTCTTAATAAGGAAAGCCGGTAGTAGTAGTGGGAACGGATCAATTAAGTTCGAATTGTGAATCTTCGGATTAGATTCAGTGGCTGTAATGTAAGTGCTGTGGTTACGTCTTCGACAAATGTGAGAACAAACAGTGTATGCTCATATATGGTCCTTCATAAAGCTAGAGAAATAGATGGAATACACAGAGAACTTGCAGTGATGTTACTCGTGCGCCTGGCAGTGCAGAGGTCGCCAGGAGAATGAATGAACGAACCGTTGAACCTCGACTGCTGCCAGTACAATAGATTCCTCTCACGAGGAAATCCACTGAATTGATGAATGTCTGTCGTTGCCTTCCTGAAATAACGACATTATTCGTAGCGTTCTGGTGTCTCATTCGTCGTCCTTAGGTTCGTGAGATTGTCGGTTGGCGCGAGAGGCATTTCTCTATAAACACAGACCCCGTCGTAGCGATCGGTGGGTTTGAAAATCACCACCAGCATTTCCAAACCAGCTCCCTGTCGTATCATTCTGCCAGTAGCAGTTCCCCCCTCGGAGGTGGTGATGTCGTATCCTCCTCGCCTTGGCTTCAGCAACTACAGCGTCTTCAGGCCAACGCTTCGCCTCTGCCTCACCAGCACACGAATTAAGCCTAGCCGAGACTTTCTCCACCGGGCCAAACTTGGCACTCGAGTCTGTAATTCCACATGAACCCAGAAGTACGTGACAATTATTCTTTTTTTCCGTAAATAGCGTTGTTCCCCCCTGACTTGTAGACCTCAGCGGGACTTTCTCTCTTTACTAAACACGGGTGTCTAATGCCTTTTTCCACGGGTGGTGGCGAATGACCTGAAACCCAACTCCCAAATGGTTTTCCGTCTCCAACCCCGTCTCCAGCCGCTAGGAAAAGAGCTGCAAAGAGACAGATGCGAACAGAATCATGGACGAGAGTGAGGAGGTGAAAGACAGACGACAGGAGACCTAATGGTCCGTGTTTTCTTCGGTTGAAGTGTGTTTACTATAATACGTACAGTAGGCGCTGGTGTGTTTCTTTTACGTCACTGGGATTTTATTTATAGCGTGTACCCTTAAGCACCTGTACAGCTACTGGCAGCTGAGACGCGAAGACAATTATACGTGGAGGAGAAATGAGAAATTGGCAAACTAAAGCTGCGCATGTCGACCACCTCAGTCACACACACACACACAGAGCCAAGCCCCAAGTGACACAAACAACGCTCTTGTGGTACCAACCACGCCCAGAAATGCACCTGCGACCCACTGACGACGGTTCCATCCACACCCATAACCACGCCCTCAACCCTCCGACGACATCAACCACGCCCAGAACCACACATAGTGAACTGCACCCACGACCCTCTGTCGACAATAACAACCACGTCCAGAAACGCACCTACAACCCTCTGACGGTAGTACCCACAACCCTTCCCCCCTCTCCCTGACGGTTCCACCCACAACCCCTCTGACGGTACCAAACAAGCCCAGTACACACACACACACACACACACACGACCCTCCAGCTTTACCATCCACGATCACAACGGCACACTCGACCTAGATTCTGTGATAGGCAACATTGAGACGTTGCGACACACTGCGACCTTACGACAACACTGCGACATTGCGGTAGTACTAACAGCAACACATACGACCCAACCAGGCAAGACGACGTACACGACCCTCTAACGGCACCAGCCACGCACACAACGACACATCACGACACATCCTGACTTTGCCAACCACGCCCATGACGACATAAACACGACCACACGACACTACCAAGCACCGCCATAACGACACACGCACACGACACCTCAAAGGCCGCTTAATTGCTTCCTTAACCACGCACACACACACACACACACACACACACACACACACACACACAGGCGACCTCCCAGCTGAATCAGACACACATAGACCCCCATATGGTCTACGATAACGTCCTTCTACCGTATTAAACCACATGAAACCACACCAAGAACCACACGCGCATTAGTCGCCCAATAAGACCCTCCAATTATCATTTGTACCCGTAAGAAGTCGTCGCAACACGTGAGTTATCATACCAACCAATAATGAAGTTATTACATGTGAGTCATCATTTGCGCCAATAAACAGTTATCACGCGTGAGTTATCGCGTGTACCAGTAATAAGTTAGGTAAGTTATTCTCTTCGTTACATCATGGACAGAAGTTATCATAGACCCTTATACAATACCCCCTACATTAATTATAGGTTTACCATACCACCACTCCTATCATCCCCTCCCCTCTTACGCTGTTACTTGCCCCACCACAATCAAGCTGGTAGTAATGATGACGTAGTGAACCGCTGTGATATAATGGAGGCCTTTCCTCCCAGTCTGATAGTCAGGGGTTAAGCCCTTTTCCAGTGATGGTGATTACGTGTTGATTTTACTGCTGTGACTGGCTGTCTCTCTCTCTCTCTCTGCTGTCGTTGGCTGTCTCTCTACTGCTGCTGTCGTTGGCTTTGTCTCTTTTGCTGTTACTGGCTGTGTCTCTCTACTGCTGTTGCTGGCTGTGTCTCGCTACTGATGTTACTCTCTGTGTCTCTCTGCTACTGGCGTTGGCTGTGTGTCTCTTGCTGCTGTCGTTCGCTGTCTCTCTACTGCTGTTGTCGGCTACCGTGTTGTCTCTCCTCCGCTGTTGCTGGGTGTGTCTCTCTCTTTCTCTACTGCTGTTGCTGGCTCCTTGTGCGCCCCTCGTGGCTTCCTTGCCACCTCCTCTGTTGATGCGGCTTTATCAGTGATTGTGGTGCTGTTGCTACCTCAGCTGCTGATGATGATGATGCTGAATCTGTTGCTGCTGCTTTAGCAACAGTAGCAGCTGCTTACTGACGACTTGATGATTTCACCGCTCTTATCTACTTCCTCATCCATCTTTCACCATCTTCGATCTATCTGCCATGTCTTCCTCCTCCCTCCTCTTCCTCCTCTTCCTCTTCCTCCTCCCTCCTCGTCCTCCTCCCTCCTCTTCCTCCTCCTCCTCCCCCTCCTCCTCCTCCTCGCATTCCTTCATTTTCCTCCTCCTCTGTCTCTCTGTTTCCTCACATCTCATTACACCTCCTCCCACAGGCCTCATAAAGTCCCTCCCTCCCACGTCCTTCGGCCTCCTCCCCCTCGCCTGCCACACCCGACCAGGTACTTGGGCCATAAACTCGGCTAATTTACAGAGCCTGGTGGGGAAACAGGACGTAGACTCGACAGTAGTTAAGCGAGCATTTTATTATTTTAGTCCCAGTAACTTACAGTTTAATGATCAAGCTCTCTTTTTTTTTTCTTCTTTGGCAACATCATTTGCCATTAATAGCCTTGATTGTGTGTGGATTTGATGTTCAGATTGCCTATCAAAGGCTTTCACTGATGCGGGAATCAGAGTATCTATAATAGAACGCTGATAGCAACCTCCTCCCACGAGTGGCGTTGGGTATTCTTACGAGGTGTTACATCCCAGACCCCAGAGGGAAGAGGAAAGCGTCAGAGGGAAGTGGATGCCCCCAGAGAATAGACGTGTATACTGGACGATATCAAAAGAATATTTTAAGAGTTATCTTGACCCCAGAGAGCGGCCCAGAACACTGGAGAGCAGTCGGAACCCGAGAGAACAGGCTTGGAACTCCAGAAAGCAACCTGGAACCCCTGAGAGCAGGCTGGGACCCCAGAGAGCAGGACGGAAAGTTATGGAGTGTTAGGTTCCAGAGCATTGTTGTTCAGGGGGTAAGGTGGTGGAGCATCGATCGGAGAGGGAGAGGTCGTGGAGCATTTAAGGGGGAGGTCGTGGAGCATGTCAGGGGGAGGAGTCGTGGAGCATATCAGGGAAAAGTTCCGGAGCATCGGTTCAGTGGAGGCGCTGGAGCATTTGTCAAAATGGAGGTTATCGTGCCATCCTGTTATCTCACAGGATATCTTTCCATCTACCCACTGAACGGTGTTTGTTATCTTCAGGATAATAGTTTGAGACACCTTCAAGCATCGAGGAAATATCGTAACCACATCACCGTTAGAATTCCCGTCTGCGGTAGCGTGAGCCTTAGAGGTGTGGTGGCACAGGTGTCACTGAGAGCGGGGGGTGAGTGAGGGTGTGCGAGTGGGTGAGCGAGGCGTGGCCGTTCGGGCGAGGTGTGGGTGGCTGGGACCTTCACGGGGCGACCGTCGGCTCCCACACTATAATTTCCGACATCGAACTCCATCCGATCATGTGTCATGTGGACGATGTTCAGGCCGCACCCTTCACGGCTTGTTGCGGTACTGGAGCGAAGTGCCCCTGCTGTGACGGCGCTCCTGCCGAGGTAGCTCTCGCCTGCTGAGGTCTTGCCCTCAGTGTGATTGGTGGGGACGGGTGCTGTCTCGGGAGCTCATGGTTCGCTGACTGAGACACGCCCCTGGTGTTGCTGCGTTTAGCGTCCCATCTGTGGCTTCCCTGAGATCAAGAGGAGTCGTTGCTGTGATGTAGTTTCTCCCGCTGGGGTGCTGCTGTTGGCCCCCAACGTCGGTGCTAATGCTATGACGGTGCTCTTGCTGTTGTCGTGTTGGCGTGACGATACTCCCACTTCGGAAGAGCTCCTGCCGCAGTGGATTATGCTGGTGGTCAGTTGGTGGGCTTACACTGCTGAGGCGATGCGGGGTGTATGTATGGTTGGTGGTCATCTGGTTGCATGGTGTCTCTACTGCTGTACGGTGTTCCAGCTGTTACATCTGTGTCTGATGGTGCACCCAGCGGTTGCACATGTCGTGGGGTCAGTGGGCTGCATTTATGAGTTACTGTGTCAGTAGTTGTGGTCGCTGGACTATAAGGTATTTCCACCGACATTCGTAAAACGATTTACGTTTTTTTCTTTTTACTGCGATGAGGATTAGTTGTGGTGGCGAAGTGAACGAACAGTGCTGTCGACACTGTGGTGTGGTACTCAGGCGTCGATGGAACGCCTTGTGTGTGGGGGTGTGGTTGGCATGGGCGACCGTGGGAGTCCAGGAGGAACGGTAACGTCATGTACTCCGCTGCACCAAGCGTTACCCACCGTCCATATTCAGCCATGGTATTCATAATTAGGTTTCAGCCCTGAGGGACGTCGGGAACTCGTTCCACTCGTTGTGTCCCTGAGCCTCTCCTCCTGAGTCCATGTTCGGGTATCGGGTTCCCTCCGCGCGAGGGAGGGAATCCCAGAACGAAGGAGACATTTTCCGTTGTTGCAAGATTCTGAATGGCCACAGCAGCAGCTGTAGGACGCGTATACCTTCCTACACCTCTTAAAGTAATAGTAACTCGTTCTGTTTCATGGTCTATCTGGCCCAGACACTTCGACCGGACCCTGAGAGCTACGAGACATGGCTTCGAGATCCCCATCTGTGCTTCAGATGCTTCAAATCAAAGATCTGTGAATGATTCAGCTTCGTGAAGCAGACTCAGTGGGACGACAGCTTCACAGTTAGCACAGCTGCGGGTGAGGGCAAGTGTGTGTGTGTGTGTGTGTGTGTGTGTGTGTGTGTGTGTGTGCGTGTGTGTGTGTGTGTGTGTGTTCCAGCCCATGGTAGGCCTTGTCTCACCTCGCCACCCTCAGAGGCAGACGACGTAACCTTCCCACGGGTCTCAGTTTAAAGAGCCACTTCTTATCAATGCCTCGTGTGTTTGTCCTTGATAAGAGAAATTTTGATAGCATTTTGATCTCTGGGCTTTGAAGGATTTTTCATTGTTATGATTGGACGGGCACCGATGATGGGCATTTTGATCATTAAGTAGGTAGAATGTGTAATGGACATCCAATGAAAGGTATAACTTCCAAGAGTTATGATTCGTTGTTTATCACACACTACCTCAGCGGCCTTGCGGCATGATCCCTTACCTGCTCACGGAACCATCATAAAACACCAGCTCAGGCCAGAGTTCCCATACTGAGGATGAGCCAGTCATCCGAGCGTCGTGGTCTCGTCTGCCATTTGTCGCTTCCGGGGTTCTCGTCTGTGCTGAGGCGAGCGGTAGTAAAATGCGCCTGTGTGAAGTGAGGGTGGAGGAGAGAGAGAGTTGAAGGCGCGGCTGCGTGTTGCTCCTGACCTTACCCTGGCGAGGAGCACACGAGCACGACGACGCCCCCTCCCTCCTCCCTCGCCAGGCTAGGTATGGCAAGTGTCTACTGACGTGGCTGCAGGAGCAGGGAAAGCACCTGGCAGGGATGAGGCTCCACCTGCTAGCACATCCCGCTCCTCTTGGCGTACTACGAAGGTGTTCTCCACTGTGTTGCAAAAGCCAGAGCCTCTCGTTTGGCTCACCTGATCCATGCCTTCATGTACACTCTCGAAGAAGCTGTGTCTCCATGACTCTCTTATCTCCATGTGAATCTATTCCTCCGCAGTCTGTTTCTTCATAATCGAATCTCCTCGTCGCTCGAACTTTTATGTATGCCATCTCAGGAGGACGTGTTTCACCGCTTGCTTTGCCATCGTGTTTGTTCTTTCATTATCATCTTCGTATATTTCTTCTTTGGAGGATTATAGCTCCTTAACACCACTCGTCAATTTTTTTCATGGTTACTCGTCATTATGTACTATTTCAAAGGGACATTAGTCACTGTATTTTGAGTCATTATTGTCTCGTATTGAGAGGGTCAGAACCCATTTTCCTCTGCCTTCACTTCCCCTCTCCCTTCTCCATTACCCCTGTGGACAGGTTAGGTGAGATACAATCTCTTTCGTGAGTTTTGTCTCTGCTTCGCCGTAAATATCAGGGTTATTGTTGATTTGCCCCTTGAACTCCAGCTGTGTGTCACTCGGTACGAGATCATCCGCATACGTGTACATTATTCTGAGTCTTTTTTAGTATTACTTAAATTTCTTGGCCTGAGGAAGTGGCAAGGCTGGTTGTCTTGTTGTTTAGTCTCGTATGATATCTCTTGCCTCCTGACTGTATACATTATCTCAGCCTCGTTCAAGTGATCTGTTGCTGTTGATGAATACTTATTGTGTAATCCTCCTCCTTTGCAGGTTTCTTTCGCCTGCTAAGTTACCTCGTAGCTACAACACTCAGTATCGAGAGCAGTCGTAAGTGCTCTTCCTACTTAAGTCGTAACTACATCTGGCATTTCTCTTCGTTTGTTTTACGAAATTGTATCTGGGATTCTCATTTCCTCGAGCCATCATTTTAATCTGTTCTTCCTCCTTCTCCACTCTATCCTCTTTGGCTGGAATTGTTCCTCTTCCAACCTGAAAATGATCGTTGACTAACGGCAAATCTACCTGTCATTTTCTCCGCCTTTCTTAGTTTTAGTGCTACCCACTAGGCGACTTTAAACTCTCCAGCGTTGCTCTAACAAGCGTTTTCGCCAGCGTACACTGATCTTAGATATGCATCACATAATACTCGAACAGAAGATATGCGTCCCTGATTCTACTGTCTCTCAATTTTGTATATCACCTTATCTATAGATTCACTTAGAAATTTACTATTTCCCTCTTTTCCATTTAATCCAAGTCTCTTTTCCTCATTCATTATCCTCACTTATCATCATTCTGTCTCATGTTGTGAACTTGTAATTATCCTTTTTACGTGTTCGGAACACGTATAATGATTCTGTACTTGTAAAATGAATGTGAAATTAGTCAGTACCTTCAGTGTGAAGTAGTTAACTTAGTATGCCTCACGTAAACGTAAGATGACTCTAATTGGCCAATCACCCAGAGCGTGTGCTGCGTGCGCGTCAACATGGTAATTACGACGATTATGTTCATGTAACAACCCTGACGATATAATTACCCCATGTGACATTCTGTACGTGCCCTCTGTACAAATTAACACCTGGGGAAATACGAATGATAAATCTGCTACGGAATCTGCTCCGGTGTGACGAGTCTGTAGCACAGGAGTGAGATCGCCACACCGGCCCACCTCGAAGTCCACAAGCGACGATTTTCTCGTGACTCGTGTTTTCCTCGGCCGCCGCGAGATGTCGTGAGCGTCGTGTGATCTTCAGCATGCCCCGCCCGGTTTAGATCTCACGCATGACCATCTAATTATGACTCTCACGCTCCCTCACGCTTTCTCGTGGGTCCTCCCCCGGTTACCTCATATACATCCCCCTCATGTTCTGTGAGGATGCTTCACACGACCTCCTACTCTCCAGTCATCTTCCAGACCTCCTTGGTCTTCTACAGACCTCCTCACTGTACTCTTTAACCCCTTGAGTATGACAGCACGACCCTTGAGCTCGTAGGTATCACTCCTGAGTAGGATAGCACGACCCTTGAGCTCGTAGGTATCAGGGTCATCCTTCAGGTGACTGGTGACCCGATGCCTTGTGGTCATCATGGGTATCAGAGGTCTGGCCAGGACTGTGGCATGACGGGCACCAAGGGTCTGGCTGGATATACACCACCAGGACTTGAGGGAAGAAGCGAAGCAACACCTCGCCACCACCACCACGCCCGGATGACATCACCTCCGTGTATGGGTTTACACGTTGGTTTGGAGGCGTTCCGGCTGGAAAACTCGCTTCAGCCTATCACGTCCCCGGGGGAGAGAGAGGGAGAGAGAGAGAGAGAGAGAGAGAGAGAGAGAGAGAGAGAGTTTAGTAAGCTTAAGAAACATAAAAGTTGGTTCGTGGAGACTGAGAAACCGTGTGGTCGTATGATCTATTATCATAGATTGAAGAAAAGATCTTAAAAACAATTTCTAATTACCCCATATGATAATTGTGACGTGGACTGAGACGACCATCCATCTCCCCTCCCTGCCCTCGTGTGATCATCTCTCACTAACGATCGTATTACATCATCGAAAGCTATTGACACAGTGAACGATACAGGATCATCATTTAGATAGGCCAGCGTCTGGGAATGACAAGGTGTGGTGCCGCGCTCACTACCACCACAGCAGCAGCAGCAGCAGCAGT
>JAUUEG010030152.1:777-11968 GCA_032361445.1 Panulirus gracilis | reverse complement strand
CCCATTTGCTCCCTTGTCTTACGCACTTTATTTACCTCCTTCCAAAACATCTTTTTATTCTCCCTAAAATTCACTGACGGAACATTCAATATAATCAGTAAACAACCCTCCTTGCAACAGAATGCAATCAATTTTTGTTTTTTAATCAACAAGGAAAATGTAAATTAAAATAGCTATGGGAAGTTAAAACAAGTTTTCATAGGTTTTGTTGACACTTCTTTTGTTACAGTATTTCCCTTAAGTTTTACTCACCATTTTCATGATCGCCGTGGTCTTCCTCCCACAAAATCCATATATCTTAGTAGCTACAACAATTATCAATTGTCTTTGCATAAATTATAAACCTCCAAATCGCGTTTCCCAGGACTTGTGCTAAGGAGGAGGAGTCCATTGATACACATTTCTTCCCAAATCCACAACTTGTTTCGGTGGTGCCCCTAAACTGGAACTTTACCAGTCAGTAAATGTAAGTTAAAACATTTCAGACCACCTTACATATATATTTTTTTCTAATAACCATAAGCAAATTCATTTTACGATAGAAATAAACTTGCGATAAAAGGAAGAACTGTATAAAGTACGTTCAATACCCCGCCTACCCCCTCCCAATTTTGTAGTCTTCCCTGAACCTACAGCATAATATTGATCAGCTTCGGTTTAAGTTAAATTAAACGAACGTGTCTTACCATATTTAAGTGGACTTGAGCTGCATCACCAACTAAGCAAGGACATAGTGTGAAGTAGAACATCTTGAATGGCGACATTCGCCTAAAAAAAAAAATTCGACGAATTAACATCATCCGCCATGAGTGAACGCGGGAGTTGTCCTCAAGCTGCTGAATGTCCGCCGTTGAGCACAATAAAAATCAATTTGAGTTGGTTCACGTACACTCCAATGGCAGCTCGCACATTCTAGAGGGACATTCATCATTTTGTCGCACTGTAAATGTTCGTCAGGTTTGGATGCTGCACGATGATGATGGATGATTACTCGCACCAAATGCATGATACGATATGGCGGGAGCGGGAGGTCTCTAGGGGTACAAGGGGCAAAACATTTTTATGGCCACAGCCTTGAAAATTACAATGCGAGCCTTATTTTGTGCTTATATTGCGTCTACAAAATATGGAAACCAATACCAACATGAAGAAAAATGTTTATCGCCTCAGTAATCACATATTAGTGGAACAAAATACGTTATTGGAAAGGTAATATCCTTTTCTCTCTGCCCTCACAAATTTGTCAGCTCCTCAATAATTGGAACATAATCTTTCTTTACTAGAAACAGGACAGCCATTAATAACATAATAAATAGTGAAATAAACTACGTATTAACCATGTAAGGAAGACGAGACATTGTTCTGTGGCTGCCGAATTATACACATCTTTAAAAACAACGGATAACTTTGTCAAGATAAGGAGTAATGAATATATATATATTCACATTTCGGAAGGTAAATAACTGATAGGCTCTTCCTAGCCTTAATACTATGATTACTAACCTTCAAAGTAAAACACTAGTGCTGTCAAGTAGACATACCGACTGCTTTTGTGACACGATACCATGATTCTGTGAGTGGCCAAGCCCTTATTAATCCCTACGATGGATACCCATCTCCGGCTTCCGTCTTGGCTAAGGACTAGGTTGGTTCAGCCAGGCAAATACTGCCACACTAAAGCATAAGTCGATTTCACTACTTCGGTTTTAGCAGGCACCAAAACCATTAAGACTGAGGTAAGAGATGATGTGAATGATGTAAAAGAGAGAGAGAGAGAGAGAGAGAGAGAGAGAGAGAGAGAGAGAGAGAGAGAGAGAGAGAGAGTCTCAATCTCTTCCCTCTCGAAAGAAGGCAGAGGGATATCCCTCCAGCTGGAGCCTCCACCCAACTACACTCGTCACGGTCGGAGAGGGAGTTGGACGACACCATCATCTCCGAATGCTTAGAGTGGCGTGTGGTGGACTCGGCAGAAATGAAAATTTACCCAGCTGTATCGCCATCCATCAAAGCAGGTAGAAATCAAGAGGGGAACTCCTTACTGCAACCACATCAGCTAAAAGGACATGATTTCCCAGATGCAGTGAGATTGCCAGGGAAGATACGCTAAATTTGAATTGCGACATCTTAGTAATAGCATCAGTTCACCCAGTATGGGCATGTTGTCAAGAGATCATGAATAGGGAAAGCGATGACCTCTCCCAGAGAGGATACCATGGGATCTACATGTGATAATGGACCTCCTGGAGGAGGTACGGTGCACCAGGACATTCCCCGCCAGCCTGCTCAACCCTGCAGTCGGCGCTGTAGATTTGGGCAATGGCGATTGGTCTGACTAGACCGTACACTGGACAGAGGGAGTTTGGACGGTCGCCCTCATTACTAAATCTTGGGCAATTCAGACTGCCGCTAAACTCGTCAGAAATTCTCCAACCCATCCACATATCTAGAGTGGGACTTACTCCAACATTGAGCTGGAGTTTGCATGGCGAGTCATGGAAGATACACATGGAAGCGACCACTTACCGATTCTGAACAAGTTAGATCCTAACAGGAAGAATATATCTCTGGCGACTGGA
Organism: Panulirus gracilis; assembly: GCA_032361445.1. Classification (NCBI taxonomy): domain Eukaryota; kingdom Metazoa; phylum Arthropoda; class Malacostraca; order Decapoda; family Palinuridae; genus Panulirus; species Panulirus gracilis. The sequence goes on along the minus strand of JAUUEG010030152.1, from coordinate 9,392 downwards.
CCGTCCCAACTGGACTTCCTGCTTCACGTGTCTTGCAGGACTTTGCCAGCATTATCTGTCTGCCCAAGAAGGAAGAACTTGCGCGGCAAATCATGTAGGACGTAACTTACACGGAGGCGATCACTACCCGCTTCTAAACAAGTTGGATCCTGGCAAATGAGTTACAACGCTGGCACAAAGGACAAAGTTCACAAGATCATAGATTAAATCCAATCTCCCGTCCCGCTCAGAAGACTTGTGGATGATTTATAATTAATGAGTTGGATGTTACGGTTAATCTTGTTGCCTCCATGGTAGGGATCTCTACATCATATTATGCCATATTTTCCATCTTCCATAAGAGAACGAAAACCATCTTCGTGACAACGCAGAGGATTTGCAAATTTCTCATGCAGCTTCTCGTTTGTGAGGAAGTGGATTCTGCATTAAGTCTTTGTCGAAAGACGGCTCCAGGAAGTGGTGATATTCCATACCAAATGATATCTCGCCGCAGAGCTCTTTGAATTTCCTGGAATTTTTCGAATGGGAACAGTGACAACATATGAGGAAGCAACTGTTATCCAAATTCCCAGAGCTGCCATTGATGCTGCACGACCACACAACTATACACCAGTATCTGGGTCCGAAAAATCTGTGATGGAATAAACAAAATTTGGCTAATGTTTCTGGAAAAGTCTGTCTCCGTTCCACTTTGGAAGAACAAATGGACGCTCCTGTGATAATAATGCTGCCATAACTCGTTCGTTCAGTGGCATCATTAGTTAGCAATTTTCTTTTGACATACATTTTTCTAATTTAGGTAGAGGGAGAAGGGATGAAGCAGTTTATCACATTTAACACGACACTCATCTGCCTAAAAGACTATTTCAGTACAGATATACATGGGCCGTAGGCTGCCCTGTGCTAGTAGTAAGTGCTCGAACACTAGCGCCCCAGTAAAATCTTGATCCTGCTCTGTATAAGATGTTTAATCATCTAATACATGACGCTGCTGGAGCTTGGGCAGAACAGGACTGTTCCCTCATTGTGCATGTCTTATTCTGTAGATTTTCTGTGACAAAGCCTGTTATTGTTTTCCGGGCCTCACGTTCGTGACGTAGAGATCAATACATGTAGCTAGGCGGAGTACAGGTGTGCCAGAATCTCCTGCTATTGGCACTATCTGTCACCTCATTTCGGTGTCACATTTTGTGATGGTGGGTGGGGTTATTTGTTTTGGGGCTTACTGATTGCTAGGTTCATTGAGGCTGTCAGTGCGTTTAAAACGATCAAAATAAGAGAGGAATCAATGAGACTAATCCTAATATCAGTTCATACATATAGTCATTGATTCAGTAGAAAACTATTCATACATTTATCATGATGCCATTCTATGGCGATCAAAAATAACATCCACCGGGCGGTGGACCATAGGTTTTTCAAGAAGTGTGTGAGTTAGAGTTTGATAACAGGTAGCAAGTGCTCTGAAATATTTATGAAGATTAGTATTTCAGTATTATATAGTCATGCTTAAAGTTTTGTGATCAAAAGTAAAGAATTAAAAATGTCATGATTGTGAATATATTTTAGCCTTATAATTATACACTTATATTGAGTACGAATATAAAAAAAAGGCCTGGGCTGGCTGATGAACGTCATAGGTGGTGATAATCATTTTGTAGGAGTACACAGGAAAGTCTACGATATGTGCTATGATCGGGGATCAATCAGAATATTACTGGTGTTTAACATTGGAATTGAGAATACTAATACAACATATGAAAGAAGTTCTATTACAATTGATTCATAGATTATCCACATGAGATTAGGTTACAATTCATATTGAGGTTATTCTGAATACCATGATAGAATTCCTTGTAGACTGTGACTGGGGTTAAGTTTCATACACTGCATCGTGTTGTAATGGAGTGTAATGAAAGTGAAGAGTTTAGAAATAAAGGTATAGGAAATTTTAAGAAAAAAAACCTGTCATTTGATAATTCAAAATGCTGTTAAAGAATTTTGAAATTGGAAAATTTTGATACTAGATTTTAGTATTTCTGGTAATGTGTACATTTAATGTTACTGAGTAAATTTAGATAGTTTACTACAATGTAACTTGCATTATAAAAAGTTGTATTGATTTTGTAAAGTATTATGTAACTTGTATCTGAAAGTTTATATTCGAGGCATTATTGGGTGGGTGTTTAAGCATGCTTGTATGTCTTCTTTGATGCCTTACTTATATGTTGATAGATAATCAAAATTTGTTATACTAAATTTTAGACACAGTCTATCAATGTTTCTAATGTAATAAGCATACTATTAAAGTTCCCTCTACATAAACACCGTTTTCTTCGGATGGTTTTGACGCTACAGAAAATACGTATTCATTTATGTGTCGCCATATATAACGAAGGCTTTTCTGGACCCTGATCTACATGGGCTTATACACATGTATGTGCGTAATTGTATCACCACATTTTTAAATTTTTATTAGAGAAAATATTTCTTTTTCCCAAATCTTAAAGCTGCTTTTAAGTGTTACCATTTAACATGCAGTTTTGTATAAATTAGCTTGAATGGACTCTGGGTTGGTCGACCATCTGTCGTGTTCCAGAGAAACAAGTTGATCGGATGAACAGATGAAGCAGTGGATCATATTTTACATAAGGCACACATGCACCTAGAGCCCACTACACATGTGCCACCCTGTGCCAAGAAGGACACCCCGAGTATACATACACTTGTGGCAATAATGGCACACCCGATAACCGTCTAATATCCGTCATTGCCTAACCAAGAACACCAAACAACTTCCCGTTAGTTATGCTGATAGTGTGATGATCAACAGCTCTGGTGACGATGATAATCTCGCTATTCCCAACCATTGATCAGATGCTTGTGAAAGGCTTGGACTCGACATCTCAAAGGCCTGCTGACGACGCCTTAGCTTTTGCCCTCATACTTTGGGCGAGTACTGGTGTTGGGCAGACTGACAACTTCTCACTTTGCACCATATCCTTGGTAAGTGGCGGTGGTGGTAGGCAGGCTGACGACGCTTCAGTTACCTTACTTCCTCAGGTTTGCCGCAAGCCTTTGGCAACACGGCAGTCTGCAGACAACAATCACAGCGAGAAGTCCTCTCCAGCTAGAGCACCCGCTCTCCAGCTCCAGCACTTCGCTCCAGCTAAATAGCTGATCCCGGTTGACAACGGACAGCAGGCTTGCCTGACCTCTTCTAGAAGTAGGGTTTGTATTCGCTCCGAAGCGCCCGGAGTGACGTGCATCACACTTAGAGTGGGTTCGTGTGCGCAAGAAGGGTCAGCAGCAACCTACTGAGGCACTGTGGGATTCTGTGATCGCGCAGAAGCACCCAAGGTTAAGGGTCGTAGGAAAGTAGGGTTGGTAGGGGAGGCTCTTCATAAAGCCTCCGAAGTAGGTTCAATTTCCGTTGTGTAAAGCTGGTCTAACGGGTGACTCTTCTCTTCTTTAGGCCGGTATGGAGGTCTTCCTCTCCCTAGACCGGGGCTCCCCTCCTCCTGCAGCGCCAAGAGAGTGGACGAGACTGTGATCCTCGCCTGTGTGAGGACGACCCTTGCCTGATGACCAAGAAGGCGAAAACCTCAAACGACTGAACCAGGCTTTCAAAGCGAAGACCGACGCCCCTGTTCTGATCACCGCCAACGCTTCGACCACCTACTCTGTCTGTCCCTGATTGCTCCTCCATCACCGCCACCAACAATGCCATCGCCATCATCGACGAAGAAGGATGTTGAAAACAGAAAACGCCGCCGTAATTCCTCAGGAAACTGCATTTTCCCAGGACGCCCCAGGAGCTCCGACCGCCACAACCACAGCCAACACCACCGTCGCCACGAGCTCCACTCTGGCGCTTCCCAAGTTCTGGATTTTGACCACAGAGGCAACCACGGCTTATGCAACTATCACTGGCACAGAGAAGTTGCTCAGCGCCAAGTTTACCGTCAGACCAAACCTCATTGGGAAGATGACCCCCTAAGACGCTTCCTCCGCCATTGCCCTGGATGTCCTTCTAAAGGACTCGACTCTGTCCGCGAAACTAGACCCGGCCATGAAAGTGACCAAATCCGTGGTACTGAAGTAACTTAAGGAAATGCCCATGGATCCCCTGTACAACCACTCCGCTCATAGACAAATTAGCACAGACTCTGCAGGTTCTCATTACTCTTTATGGACCTACGCCAAATGACATAGACCTAAAAACCTGGCGAAAATTTGAGATGAAGCCTTAAAAGCGGGAACCCTTCCGATGTTACTGCTGATAGAGGTTCGGCCATCACCAGTCAAGGTGCTCAAACCATAAGATATGCACCATATTCGCACGGAAACACAAAAGAGAACTGTGCCTCGCCAAGCTGAAGAAGGGCGTGAAAATAAAGCCCAGATGTACCTTCAGCGGAGGGAAGCATCACTCATAGAAACTGGGCTGCCCCGAGCGGACAAAGTGCATTCCAGCCACCCTGGCCCCCTCCACCCTCCAAACAGGCTGCCACCGAATGCTAGTCGGCCCCTCCAAGCACATTCGTTTGGGGCCAGCGAAAGAAGGCAGCAACAGCAGCAGCCTCCGGCCCTACGAGATATAAAACAGTTCCCCGAGCTCCCTTCGATTTCCCCCAACGCCACACGAGAGAAGCCACCCGCGCCACCCAAGACATGGGCGAAGAAAGAGCAGACAATCAATCCCGAGCGGCATGATCCACGCGTCGGACATTAGCAATATCCTCACCAAATTTGCAGAAGGTCTGGCAGCCCTGCTGGGGGGCCGAAGATCCGAGCGACACCTATCCGCCATGATGGGGAACGTACTTCGACAAATGGCCACAGCCATTGTATGTTTTTGTAATCATTGTATGTATCATTTTCTGTTTTGTGAGTCTTGTGAGGGTCATCAGCGGCCTGGGGTGGGTATGACCTATATCCTCTCATCCCTGTGAGGTACTGTACTTTCTTGTCAATAAACGTATCAATCAATCAATCAATCGAAAGCTCTGTAACACAGCCTCCCGGAAGACAATATTAAGGATCTGGCAAACAGTTGACGGTGTCATGAAAGACCGTCTACTGTCAGGAGCCGTCAGAGCACCAGCTGGAACACTACGTGCTGGACAACGAAGTGACACAAGAGTGGTAGCCTCTCCTTCTGAAGACCTTGAACATGTCGTACTTTAAAACCAGGGAACAGGCCGCGGATAGGCAAAGGCCCGTGTCGGACTAAGCAGAGGTCCGACGATCAAACAGACAAACAAACCATGGGCAAGTGGTTGCAGTGGCAGGAGGAATAGATCGTGAACTATTGAACGCTATAGAACTGGATCGGCAGATATGAGACAGCGGTTCCTAGGCTGAAGATCTCGACCCAGCAATTATGGCAGGGGCTGAAAGTTATCAAATGGTGTTTATTAAGAAAGATAAGCATTGGACAAAATGACGGTGATGCAGCCAGGAACGATAAGAGGCGGAGGAGCGGCTGCTGGCTGAACCAACGTTTCGCGAGAAGAAAGACAAGATACAGCAGGTGTGGCCGTATGTACTGGGCTGCTGCTATTCTGAACCAACCCAGATCGAGGCCAAAATGGAAGTCGAGGAGATAGGTGTCCACCGAAGGGCCACTTCTTGAGTGATAAGAAGAACACAGAATAACATATCCTGTTGAATGATCCAGAGTGAGTGTGCAGCATCGCTGATTTGAGACACAGTTGTCGAGTATTGGGTTATGAGATCACACTACCATAGGATGAAATCATACTCTCGGCTTGGCCATATCTGGTCTACTGTCATTAACTCATTAACAGTCAGCATCCTAGTGTGTGACCTCGTTTGACCGTTAGTTACCCAGTTCTGACTTTGGTTTAAGGTGATCTGATCTCTAAACCTTCAGGGGCACACCGTAACGGTCGTGACTCGCTTCTTAACTACCCTGGCAATCAAGCACTTGACTATTTCTTGGACACCAAGAGGTACCCAGCGTTTGGAACGTGAACTAGATGACTTCTGACTTGATTTTTTTCTGTGGTGCTTCATCCCAAGTACTCTGATTCCTGCGCCTTCGACAGGACTAGCGTGGGACATCACCAGCGTGTCTCGAGAATCAGGTAATACTACGGGATCTACGGGCACACCCGCTTGCAGCGCGGACAGAAACCTCTCCTTTGATGCGGAACCTGTGTCTACAATGCTTTCTTTCACCTTCAGAAGCTCCACGAGACCCGGCAGCCTCACAGCTCTCCCACGGAACACTTTTCCTACTACCTACACCAACGCCAGTGCCACGAGAACCCTGCCAAACGTGCACCTACCTCGCCTTCGTACCTACACCCACAATGTTTGTAAAATTTCATTATCTTTCTACCCATCCAATAAAGCACCGGGCTGAAATATTTGTTTCTGCACCCCTAGTACATTCATTACCATTATATAGGAAGCATAAGACTAATGATTAGACATTTGCTGAATATAATAACGGAAATTTGGTTAACTAATATTATTCAATATTTAAGGTAGTAAAAACCGGTAATTGTGAAACCCAACCAAAGTTCCCAGTAACGTAACTTATAAAGCGTTTGTCAAGGGACTTATCTATTTTATTTGATTCAGAGGCACATCGAGGTTTTGGAGCACCCACGATTTGTTATAGTCTTTTTCATACTTGTTCGCCATTAACGACAAGAACGAACAAAGAAAATGCCTTATTTGCTGAAATCGTTTCTCTAGCTGTCATGTGTACTGCACTGAAACCACAGCTCCCTATCCATATCTTGGTCCCCCACAGACCTCTCCGTGATTTCCCCGGCTGCTTCATACGACCCAGTTCATACATCCATACATCGTTGGGACTACTATAACTTCAAACATACCCATTTTCACCCTCTTAGACAGCGGTTTCTTTCACCACATTCTTCAATGCTTCCAGAACCTTCGTCCCCTCGCTCCCCCAAAGATCCATATCCGCTTCCGTGGTTCCATTCGCTGCAATACCCGCTCATACGTATCTACAACACCCAACCTCCTTCAAGTTTTCCCCATTCAAACACGCGGCCAACTTTCTCCTTTTACACACTTTCGCGGACTCGGACACCAACTTCTTCATTTCTCGTTCGAACCTGCCACCAGTTGTGTGTCATCAGCAAACAACTGAAACGCTTCCCAGGCCCCATCAACCCCTGCAGGCTGCACACTTCCATCACCTTCCCATGCATTAAGAAAACAGCTATTGTGGCACACGCCCTTGCTGCAGACCTACCTCCACCTGCAGCAACTCGCCCTCCTCCCTGCTTACTGATACACACGCCTTACTGTCGACAAAAACTCCTTACTGCTTCTAATGTCTTTCCTGTTCGTAGCACCTTCCACATATCTACCAACCCTGTCTTATGCACATAACCACCTACCAGTAGTAGATACCTGCCCTTCATCCACACTCTCACTGAAATGCTTTGTCTTTGTATATCTAGACAAAAATATTTTAAAACTAAAAGCCTCTCATTTCCTTTCTCCAGACCCATAAATGCCACACACAAACCCGAAAGTCATCTGTTTCTCTTTTAAAAGACCTGATCCATACATCCTCTACCATTTCCCAGTCTTATGGGGGTGTGCGTGCCTTTGTCCCTTCAATCACCACTACAGAGCAACTTGCCAGGTACACTGAACAAAATTACACCGCTGTAACTCGAACACTCACCCTTGTACCCCAACGCATTCATCAAGTGACTTTATACATGCATTCAGCCAATCTTCAAGTGCCTCACCAAGATCATTACATACATTGAAAATCCTGTATAACCAATCAGCAACACAGTCACCCGCTTTCTTAAGAAATTCAAATGCAGGTATGTCGGTGTTGTATTAAGCATAGACGCCACCTTTGAACCCGAATCGTGAATGGTAATTATAGTTGAAAATGTTAAAGTGGCTAGTGAGACCATCATTAGACAACTGAGTATCAGAGAGAAGTATGATATTAGGAGAGGTACTGGAGAGATGGTGTTCAACAGAAGAGACGTGATAGAAAAAGAGGAAGGTGTATCAGTGAGTGAGAGGGCGTGGAACAGGCCGGTACTACTACTGTGGGAGTCAGGTGGGAACCCGGAGATTCTTAGCACCCCACGATGCCCAGTAGGTTTGTTGGACTCTCTCATGATTATATTTAAAAGCGATTTTACGGACAGAAGGAGACAAGAGAACTTATGCGAAGAAAATAAGCGAAGAAAATATGTGAGGTTTGAGTAGGTGTGTGGTGCTTGTAAGATGGCAGGACTATCCCGGTAGCCTTGTTTGGAACACAAACTAAGTCCAGCAATCGTGACATGGCGAGTGTAATGGTTCCTCCAGCCACCACTTTACCGCTCCTCAGTCAGGACGGTTGTACCACCCACCCTGGGCGGCTGCTGTCAACAAGCCTACAACCTAATGGGTTATTTAGGAAGAATCAACCTGCCTGCTGATCTGAGTATTGTACATATCCAGTATTCCTCATTTTGATAAAGTTCCGCGATGATGAAATAAAGAAGAATAAAAAGATATGTTCGCCTCACTCTCACAAACTGTTCACACCGATATCCACCCATTTACATTTCAGTCACAAGGACCAACGA
>JAUUEG010029932.1:0-11980 GCA_032361445.1 Panulirus gracilis | reverse complement strand
GAAGGAACAGAGAAGGGGGCCAGGTGAGGATATTCCCTCAAAGGCCCAGTCCTCTGTTCTTAATGCTACCTCGCTAACGTGGGAAATGGCAAATAGTATAAAATAAAGAAGTTATTCATCCTATATGTAAGCAACATGGATCTCTCAGGCCATTCACCCCCAGGCACCACTAATCAGCTTAAGCTTTTTGAGAGACAGTAAGGTTATACAATTGTAGAATGAGTGCATAACAGCACATACTTTACAAAATGTATTTTACACTTCTGTCCGTGGGATTCAGGTCACTGTCTGCTGAATGCAAGTCAGGGCTGCTGCCAACTGGGCCACCAGGATAAAGGAAGGGCAACAGCTCTTCAAGTGATTGTATATCCATTTGTCTCACATACAGACATTGTGGATCTTTTGGGCCAGTCCCTTAAGCACAAGTAACCAGCTTTTTTACAGAAATACTGACTGATGCGTAGGTTAAGTTAGAATAAGTGCATAAGCTGAATGCAAGTCAGAGTTGCTGCTGACTAGGTCTCTGTGTACATGAAAGGCACCAGCTATTCAACTGATCAGGTATCCATTTGCCTTATATACTGGCATGGTGGTTCTTTTGGGCCAGTCCCCCAAGCACAAGTAACTAGTATAATTTTTTTCCGAGACACACAGACACACAAGTTATATGATTATATGATAGAAGAACAAGTGTGAAGCAATGCATACTATGCTGAATATATTTTATACCTCCATCAGTCAGCTCAAATCACAATGTGCTGAGTGCTACGCAGGGTGGCTACATACTTTGCCACTGAGCGATAAGAAAGGAACCAGCTATTTTAGGTGAATATCCACTCATTTTATATATAGGCATCATAGGTCTCTTGGGCCAGTTCCCCCAGTGTGTCAGGAATCAGGTGTAGCATTTTATCAAGACACTGATAAACACACGTAGTAGGCAGTGGTCAGAGCATATCATAAGATTGGACAGTCCAAAATGAGGAAGCAGGTTTTCTTCAGGTTCATAGTTATCAAGAAAGATTGCACTTGATGAAAAGGAGCAAGGCTTATTATAAGGAGAGGGTGGCAACCAGAAACTTGCCCATATTTGGACAGAGAAGAGTAAAGGGAAGCATGATTACGTTTTAGTTTGACAGTTGATTTAATCTGTATTGAATAGTTCTTTAAGGCAGGAAGGTACTAATTAGATTAAAGGTACAGAAAACAATGCTATAGAACCAGTAACAGGTCATGGATGAATGGAAAAAGCAAAGTGAAGGTAATGTAAATATACACAGCGTAAAGGAGGTCACAAAATTGAACAGAAAAGGTAGGTTGAGAGATGGGTTCTCATGATTGTATAACACCTTTCCCATATATGCACATAGATGATCACCTGCAAGGTCATGCAGTGTCACATATATATTATTTTGTCAGACATTGCCAAAAATGAATATTCATCCATTTCACATTTAGGTAATTATATGTGATAACCAGCACAGAAATTTGATTTCCAGTAAACTATTTCTTTAAAACCCCTTTTCATGATAGCAAAATACCAGTTTCTGGTAGACTAATGATTTAATGATTTCCTAGCATCATACATTTTACAAAGAGAGAATGATACCTGAGTTTTCTTGTTACATCATTGGTGATTATGCAAGTTTTTACATCTGGCTACACCTAAAAGATCTTTATCATATTGTAGCAGTATCAATAACTAATCCTATTATGAGGTAGAGATCATCTTACTTCAAGACTGTATTCTTTGCATTTTACTGTGACTCATTAAAGCCACTCCATGAATGACTTTAACACTGATAATTGTTTGGGATAGTTACAGTCACCTAATTTAGTAACTCTCATGCATTGAATATTTTTCTGACAATAATATTTTCTCTTTCTCTGATAAGCAGTGAATTATGATTATCCTGTTTTATTCATTCATTTACTGATGTGATATTGAGAGTTATAAAAACACTTTTAGCCTCTTGAAGGATTTGATTACTCATGGAAATGGTGCTGTTTTCAGGACTTCAGACTGTCGATGTCCAAATCCGTCCTAGTCGCTCAAATGTTCGCATTGGTGATGATGTGCAGTTTACATGTGAAGTTGGAGGAGAGCCAGCTGCTGCTGTATCTTGGTCAAGATTGAACACAGGTCTCCCTCTCAATGCTCAGCCTCAGGGCAATATACTCAGGTTAAATAATGTACAGGCTGATAATGGTGGAGTATATCAGTGTACAGTCACGACAGCTAGTGGTGTTTCTGAAGGAAGCTACGCACTAGTCATCCAAGGTACGGTACTAAACTTTAACTTTACTTCTAAGACATTCACAAGCCATTTTACCTCCTTACCTTTGAGCTTAGAGCTAGAATATCCAGGTTCCTCTTCTGAAACATACTATTTATTTCTCCCTTCATCTCATCCTGGTTACATCCATTCTCATGCCCCTTTTAGTTGCCTTCTGTGGTGTTCAGGGAGTACTTAGGAAGTACAGTATTCTTTCTCCCCTCCTCCCATGGTAACAAAATATTAATGATATTTGAGGTAAACTATAAAAATGGATCAAAGACTTTATTACTAACATAAAATTCAAAATGGTGGCAAATTTAAACATCTGAAGAAAAAAATGTCTTATCAAAAGTACCATAAGATATGCTATTAGTTTCAGTACTGTTAGTAATAATTTCAAACATCAACAGTTAGTTAGGAGACAGTATTTTATCGTCAGGTGTTTTATGGATGACACAAGTAAGTAAAACAGTGGTGTTCTAACTATGAGGGGTGGTGTTGTAATAACTGGTTTGTCTCAAACCAGATAGAATGCAAGTAGTATGAAAGAAGGGTGACAGAAAGTTCAAATGAAAGTACAGTAGATGTAGGGTTGCAAGCATGTTTATTGAGGTGCTTGAAATGTTTAAAGAAAGGCTGTTAAAGCTTGTAGGATTAACAGTTGGATACAAGATTGGAAGGTATAAGAATAAAAGGGGAAATGGTTAGTGGATAAATGAGATTAGAAATGCTGTGGAAGAGAAGAAAAAGGTCCATAGTAGGTGACTCAAAAGGAATGTACTAGTGAAAGCTCAGCAGAGACGGAGGGAAGAATATAAGATGTGTGAGCAGGGTGTTAAGAAGTTGATAGAGTAAAGCAAAGAAAGAGTAGATTAAGAGTTGGGAATAAAGTAGAGTGAAAAGTTTAGGGAAACTAAGAAAATGTACTGGAAGAAGGTGAAAAAGGAAAGAGGGGGATGTAAGATTAGAAATGTTAATATGAGAGGTAAGGAAGAGGAGTTGCAGGATTAAAAGGAAAACAAGTAAAAGAAAGATGAAAAGAGTATTTTGAAGAACTGATGAATGTGGAAGAAGGGGAGGTAGTTGATGTTACATGCGTGGGTATTGAGGACAAAAGGAAATGGATACAAGTTTTAGGGGCTGCACCAAGAGAGATAAGATTGGCAATAATGAGGTTGAAGATAGGAAAGGCACCTGGAGTGGATGGGATTACCGCTGAAATATTGAAGTGTGGAGGATAAAGTGTTAGAGTGGATGAATTTGATATATATTTTAACTTGAAGCAAGTTGTCTTTGAGAATTGCGTGAAAGCTATTATTGTTCCTGTATTCAGAGGAAAAGGTGCTAAGGATGGATGAAGCAATTATAGGGGAATGAGTCTTTTCAGTATAAAAGGAAAAGCGGATGCGAGAGAGTTGGTTGATATTGTAATGGAAGTGAGTGAATGCAGAATAAGTGAGGAGTTAAAGAGTTTCAGGAAAGGTTGATTGCTCAATAGGAATGTACCAGTGGAAGTTCAGCAAGGGAGGAGGGAAGAACACAAAAGATATAAGCGGAATGTTAAGAAACTGATAGAGGAAAGCAAAGAAAGAATAGTTGAAGATTTTAAAAGAAAGTTAAGAGAAAAGAGAAATTGTTATAGAGTGGATGCATCTGATGTGTAATGTAGCATGGAAACAGAACATTGTGCCTGAGGATTGGGTTAAAGCTATTATTATTCCTTTATTCAAAGGAAAAGGTGCTAGGGATGTATGTAGCAATTATAGGGGAAAATGTCATTTAAGTATACAAGGAAAAGCGTATGCAAGAATATTAAATGACAGAGTGATGGAAGTGACTGAATGCAAAATAAGTGAATAGCAAGAGGGTTTTAGGAAAGGTAGGGGATGTGAGGATCAGATTTTTGTGGTAAAGATGATCATGGAAAAGTATTTAGCTAAAGGTAAGAAGTTGTATGCAGCTTTTATGAATGTGGAGAAAGCATATGACAGAGTTGAGTGGAGTGCTTTGTGAGATGTGTTAAGGATATATGGTATAGGGAGACAAATGCTGGATGGTGTAAAACCTTCTAAAGGAGCTAATGCGTGTGTAAGAATGGATGGAAAGCTGAGCTAAAGTTTTGGGATACATGTAGGAGTGAGGCATGGCTGTGTGATGTCACTGTGGCTTTTTGATATATATATATGGATGGAGTAATAAGAGAGAGGAAAGTAAAACTAGGGAAAAAAATGTGCAGAGTTGGACTGTAGTAGTGAGATATGGTGGTTATTGGGAAGTATGTTTGCAGATGATACTGTGTTGTTGGCAGAGAGTGAAGAGGAGTTGCAGAAGGTTGTAAGTGTGTTTTATGATGTATGTAAGTGTAGGAGATTGAAGGTAAATGCAGATAAAAGTAAAATTATTGTGTCTGAAAGGAAATGGAGTGAAAGTATAGATTTTGTAAAACCATATAGAGTGAAAGAAGAAAGTGTACTAAATCATGCTGTAGATATGGGGGGAAAATACTGTAAGAAGTGAGGACATCTAAGTATATGGGAGCTGTCTTGGGTAAGTTTGGTGATATGGAAGGAGAGATGTGGGAGAGAGCAGTACAGGGTAGAAGAGTCACTGGGTTCCATAATAGAATAATGAAGGGTAGAGGTGAAAGTATGAAAGTGAAGAGAGGAGTAAGGGACAGCATAGTCCTCCCAACCCTCATCTTTGCAGTCAAAACATGAATGTGGAATGAGGCACAGAGGTTAAGAACCCAGACAGTGGAGTGAGCTATTTGAGAAGAGCACGTGGTGTGACTAGATGGAATGAAGAAAGAAATGAGAGATGTGGAATGGCAAGGAATGCAAAGAAAGTGAATTGTGGAGTGGCAGAAAGGGTGAAACAGAATACTTTGAGGTGTTTTGGGTATGTGGAAAGAATGCAAGACTGGGAGTCGACAAGGAGAGTGTATGATAGTACAATTAAAAGGGTTGATGTGAGTGGAAGACCACCTATGACATGGGCTAACAGGGTGGAGGAATACCGGAGGGAGAAAAACAGAGGAAGAATGCATGGAATGGTGTATGCCAGTGAGGCATGTAAGGACAGGGAGAAGTGGAGACTCTTTTGCCATGGCCACCCCTTGATGGGTGTTCCTGGAGGGAATGGGTTTCAGATATATAGTTGGATAGATAGTAAAGGATGTGTGGATGATATTGTTTTCCTATCCAAGCATATAAACACATAGACATAATAGAGTTAGGATATGTACTCTTCATGTGCACTCCATGCTTAAATTTTTCACATTCACTGGATTTTTTTGTGCACTTCCAGTTTTTCTTCCTTATATAAATCAACAAACAACTTTTGCTTTCCATCTGCCTTCCGTAGTGAACTATACTACAGGATGTTATGCTCGTCTATGACTTATTTCACCAATGTGCAAAATTATATTATATTGCAATCTCCCATTGCTTGCAAAAATGGTTATATTTTTATTCAGTCCCACTCATGTCATCCTCCTCCAATACATATCATTGAAATGGTCCACCATTTTCTCCAGCTCTTCTTCTTTGATGAACATGCTTTTTAATCTTTGATTTTCTCTTTCTATACCATATTGCTGTTACTGTGCACATCTCTCTTCTTCTTCATTGTAGATGTTATAGACTTTGATATAGCACTGCTCAGTTTCCCAGTTTTGGAACCTTTGCCATCAAAATAGATGTTTTAGGCTTCATAGTTTCTTTCTTTGGATTTTCTCCTATTTGCCATCATCATATCTTTAAGGACTTCTTTCACTGTGTAATTCCTGTAAAGTTCTAAGCACTCTCTTTCTTCAGATAGATGTTGGTAGGTAATATTCTTCATTTCAAGGCTTTTTCTCGTGAAGAATAAATCCAACTTTTGATGATACTTCTGCACCTATAACTTACATGATTTTTTATACTTTTTGGTATAAGATTTCTCTTTGGTGCAACCCAGAAACAAGAATCACCATATGCTTTCACCCCCATATGGATCTAAGGTGTTTCATACCATTTCCTTTTATAGAAGTCTCAGAGAATAATGATTCTATCACTGATCTGCATCACTTCCTGCACCATCCTGATTGTTCCTTCATTATTTTCACCGAGTATTCTTTTCAATCAGCTGCTGCAATATTATAGAGGATTATTCATAATTTCAGTACCACTACGAAAGTCTACCCACAGTTGCTATTCTCAGTATGCACTGTATGACTGGGTCTTCCATCAATATTTCCTGGACCTTATTATTAATCTTCATAAAGACCATTAGTCCCTCTCCCTTTAAACCTCCGTGTTAATGATGTACTCTCTCGGACAAATTAAGTTTACTACTTCTTGTGTAAGTCTTGTCACCACAACGCTAATAATATCGGGTTACTTTCCATGATTCGGTCTAAAATTTTAACTCCAGTACTTTTCCATTCACTTCCAGTTATCTGCCTTCGTATACACTAACTTCAATTCGAGCCTCATATTGTTAGAATTCATGGCCTCCCTGAGCCAGGCAAGGCTCTGTTGCTCTCTGACCCTTCTGGTGGTCTCGTTCTTGGTGCTCTGACTTTACGCTCCTACGATGGTCTGTCGGCTTGATGGAAACCCTGTTAAATGTTTCATTATCAGCAGGTCTCCTATCTTGATTTAGTACCTTTAGGCGAGGACTTTTCCATACTGAATGTCATCTTTACAGAACATCTTCTTACATCTTAATTTCATCCGCCAATTCTTTACGTCGAGAATAGAATTCAGCATGTCCATAACGTCTAACATTTTTCTAGGTTATCCATTTTCTTCGCAATCCAATCTCTTTGTCTGGAATCCAGTCTTCGTCCAACCTACAAATCAGTAATGACCTCCGTGTGTCAATTTCACGTAAAACTCTCGTAAGTTGTAGTGCAGCACCACCTGTCACCTACAGTTGTGATTCATCCAGATCCTCGACACCTGGAACACAAAAGAATAATATTTTTACCATCGTTGTACTGGATACCCGACATTCTCCGTAACTTCCAATTTAACAAGTCCACAGTTTTCATCATTGTTCTGCCTGTAACAGGGTATATAGGTCTCTCTATTGCTCTATTCAGTCACCCTGTCCCTCTGATTTAATGTCCCCTGATCCCCTTCAGGCCTTAGTGATCTGGATTCTCTCTCAGCCCAAGAATCAATATCTGATTCCTGTCCTCTGCTTTCCTTCTATATGTCCTGATCACTGAGCAATGGGGTATTTTACTTGCTTTGTCTTTCTCTCTCTCTCTGTCTCTCGCCCTCCCGGATGAACCTTACTTTCTTGCACACAAAATTGTTATGGTTCTTACTCCCTCTGATTTTGCAGTTGTGTTCTTTTGCAATGGCCTTTAGCCACCTGCATTCTTACACGTGCTTGTTTACACTCTTGACTCTACTTTTCTGTTGTCTATGTTGCTCTCCTTTTATTACAATAATCTTCCTAAATTTTTCCATCCAAGAAATCATAGAGATTCCATCTGCACTGTCTTTCATGGCTCCTCCAGCGTCCTCTTTTGTCAAGATTTTCAGAGTTAAAAATATCCAAATGTGTCTTTACTTAACATCCTCTGCTTCCCTCAGTGTTGATGATATATCAGGTCTTTTGTCCAAACAGTTGTTAAAATGGTCCGTTTTCTTCCATGTTGGTTTACAGTGAACTGATATCTTAATTCTTGATGAAGACAATCGTCCCTCACTGATTTCTCACAGAATCCTGGGATGGCGAGGTCGTCTGTCTCATACTATAAAAGTAGGTTAGGTTTGTTGGGTTGGTAGGGCTTCAGGCCCATCAGTTACCTGGGTCATTAAGGCCGCATGTGTCAACGTATGATGTCCAACTGTAAAATCTTGAGCCCCTTCATCAGGTGTTGGAGATAACTATAGGGCCACATTCCCTTTCATTGTATACAGGAAGGTGTGGCTAGGCTACACCTACAAAAGCTTACACAGCGAGCGAAAATTCACCTTTGGTAAGGCTGTATCATGTACCCAGACTCTGTCATTGAAATTGATCATAGGGTAACTGAAGATGAGTAAATTCATCCATGAATATTACTGCTGTGGAGTACAGATGCTGGATGGACCAGCTGCAGCCGCCTCATTGGCTTGTCGTCAATTTATAGTTCTTATTTATTGTTAATACGATGTGTAGCTCACCTCTGATGGGTCTGACACAAACCTGTTTACGTTGCTTCAGTTGGTCACTCTGTGTTCTTCCATCATGCTTTTTTCGATAGCTTACGATAATCAAGGCTAGGATTTGTATACATATCACCTATCAGCAGCAAGGTTTGTTCAGGCTGAGGGACAGCGCTGTTTACTGACGAGAAATCTCTAATTATTGTGTCTTAAATGACTCCTGGAAGTCCCCTACGGCTACTCATCTCTCTCTCGTAACCATTGCCGTACCATGGTATATTCTGTAGTTCATCATTTATAATCCTGCCTCCAAATAAAGCAATACCTTTTGCGTTCAGACGCAGCCTTTACCGTTTGTAGTTACCCATCCGTACAGTAGGGATAAAGTTCGACGCTTGTGGTGCCCCATCTCTCGAACTTCCTTTACCTATGCCAAGGTTTTGCCAATGAGCAGGGCTACCGCTCATCGCTCACCGCAGGAATATTAAGCTGAATATAGAGCCATGTAAGTTACAGGTTGTCGTGTGTCGTACATAGCATGAAGAAAGTGTGTGTATATTAAGTGAATGTCACCAAACCAGTTTAACGTGAGTTAGAATACGACAATATGGACCAGGGAAGAGAACTTGACAAACATCGTAGCAGTCTTATTTGTGATGTCCCTATATTTTGACAAACTGTATCCTGTCTTTGGCATATAATGCGATTCTTTTTTTCTTCAGTTACCATTACTGGTGTGTGGCAGCCTGTGGCCTTACACCTCCCATATTCACTGCAGGCTCCCACTTTCCCCCATGGTTTTCACACTCATGCCACCGTTGTTTCTCTTCACTCTACCCTCTCCCCATCCCTGGCCTTCCCCGCTACTCGCCATCAGTATTTCCACCTGCAGTCCTTGATAGGACCTCAGGCTTCGTCCCGTCTCTCAGCACCCCTGTGGCTGTCTCCCTCGCCTGCCTCAGTCTCACCTCCTTCGGAACTCCTTAGTCCTTGGCGATGCCCTTCAGCAACCTACCCTGACGTCCTCCTGCCTTCTGCACCACCATATCCTTCGTCTCCAATCTTGACATCCTCCAGCCTGTATCCTGCCATGTTTATCCTGATATCCCCCTGCCTTTTGCGTCATATCCTGCGGTTCCTACCCTGACATCTTTCTGCCTCCTGCACCACATCCTGCGAGTCCCACAGGCCGTCTCCGCTCGTCAGTCACACATCACACAGAATGACTTCAGGAATGAATCTCTTTTATGTCCAGCTGTCTCGTTCCGTCCCCGCGCATAGTCTGAGCCTCACCTTGTGGGCTCGCTGCCCATGTGTTCCATCTGCACACACACTGAGGGACATCTGCTGCACAGCTGGCCAACTTCAAGCGTATCCCAGGTAAAGCTGAGACACCCCTGCAGCTGGAAAGTGTGTAGGGTGTTACTACCTATTTGTACTGAACGGGAAGGGTCTTACACTCGTGGGGCAGCTGTTGCGTCAGCTTGTTCGGTGCAAGTCCTGCTAGAGTCCTAGTTGGGCATGAGTCACGCAAAGCAACTATCAGCTGCCACAGTACGCATGGTACACGCATCACTGACGTAAGGCAGCCACCGGCTGGCACGACACGCATAGTACACGTACCAATGACGCAAAAAGGCAACCATTTGCTACGGTACGTCCGGTGCAAGTATTGCTGACACCAGGCGACAACCAGATGCCATGAAATCCATGCTACACCTACCACCGACCCAGACATTGTCAGTGTCCTGGGTATGCTGGGTGTGTATACCATTACCGTACGTTCAAGTGCTACCCTGACATTGAGCGAGGTGGCAATCTATGGCCGTAACCCAGCAAGCATCATGGAGTGTCATGACTTGTCTGTTGTGGTGTGCAAGGGCCAAGATCCTGTACCCCGACCCTCTCCCTCTCCCTCCCGAGTGATTTACCTATCCCTGTCCTCCAGTAAATGTTAGAGATCAGTATGAACTACTCCCACCTCTCCTTCGGAGAAGTACTATTAAGTGTGATGCACTCCTTCCTCTACCTGGGGTCAAGTGGTAGGTTAGTGTGTACCACCCCAACCCTCTGCTCAGTGAGGGAGTAACCAGTGAGTGTTACTCCATCCTCTTCCCACGTGTCCAGTGGGAGCTACCTCTCCCTATGTGGTTGACGTGAGTTACCTCTCCCTTTCCTCAAGCAGTTGGTGTGAACTACCTCTTCCTCTCCCTGAGTAGTCGATGTGAGGTACATACCACTCCCCCAGCTTGCACCTGCCACCATACCCCCCTCCTTATCCCGCAACTTCCACATCAACAGTGATTATAATGATGCTCTGTTAACAGTAAGCATAGCTGCTCTCTTGACCGCGAAGCATAGCTGCTCTATCGACAGCCAAGCTTAGCTGCTCTATTTACGGCTAGGCATATTTGCTCGGTTGACAGCCAAGCATAGCTGCTCTATTGACAACCATGGGCATGGCTGTTCTATTGACAGCCAGCGATCTATAGCTGCTCTATTGCCAGCCAAACTTAGCTGCTCTATCGACAGCCAAGTATAGCTGCTCTATTGTCAGCCAAGCATAGTTGCACTCTTGACAGCCAAAAGCACAGCTGCTCTATTGACAGTCAAGCAAAACTGCCTTATTGACAAACGTTTTAGGTTGGTGATCAAAAAGCTGATACAAACAATGTTGTAATGTTTCTGATGTTTGAAGCAGTTACCCCGGACATGTAGTAATAGTCTGGAGAGATGTTCCCTTAAGATATGTATGACTCTGGAACCTCGCTTAGATTGCTAACTGTTACATGTGACCTTAACTGGCAGAGTATTTTTTTACGTATTAGTTAACTTGCTGACCCACACCAGGCACCTCGATTATGACCCATCACGGAAAAGTTGTAAACACTTGTGTATCACTGGTATCGGAAGAGGTGTGTCACGTATTGTCAAACAGCTGTACTAAAGAGATATATACGACTATATCTCAAAGATTCAGGGCTGTACTTTCCTCTGTATCAAGTTAATCGAATTCTTGTGTACCCGACGGCCAAGTTCCTCCTCACCAATGTCGCGTTCTGCCCTGAGGCTTGGTGCACTGTGCCAGGAAGAGGAGGAGGAGGAGGAGGAGGAGGAGGTGGAGCTTTTCCCTCCGTGCACCGACGTAGGTCATAGGTCTATGGGGGTCGCTTTTAACCTACGCTGAACTGAGGTTGTTGGTGTTTCCCGTCCCTCTCCCTGATTACTTGCCTCAACGGGCCATCTCGCTCGGTTCTGTTGTCATTTCGCAGGATTTGGGTAATGGGATGAATATTTTCTAACTGGCTTTTTTTGGAGATGAGCTTTACGTGGGAGGAGAGAAGGTGGTTAGGGCTACTGGGACCAAAACTTCGATTCCTTGTGTTTCTTTTGGGGTTTTTTGTTTTCCAAGATGGCTTCCACTGTTTTTGTTGTTGTCTCGCCTCTCTTTTTTTATTGTAATACGTACATTTATTTTGTTTTTTCCTCTCTCTCTCTCTCTCTCTCTCTCTCTCTCTCTCTCTCTCTCTCTCTCTCTCTCTCTCTCTCTCTCTC
>JAUUEG010029712.1:1591-11985 GCA_032361445.1 Panulirus gracilis | reverse complement strand
ACGCAATGGAGGACATTGTGAGACAAGATACGTGAGGTAGGTAGGGAGGAGACAAGAGATGTGTGGTAGGTAGGGAGGGTGGAAGAGGGAGAAGCAAGAAGGGAAGCAACAGGATGGTCGATGCCTCCCTTCCTTTGCCCTGAGCCTCAGGGTGGCCCCGGAGCCACGCCTGGGGCCTCAGCCACCACACGGCCGCAGTACTGCCGTTCGTGTCGACGCCACCGGTCCGGCCTTCCTGCCTCACCTCCCCCTTTACCTGACCTCCGACATTCGAAACTTGACCTCCCGCACTAGTTACCTCATCACCTGTACTCGTAGTCTGCTGACCTTCCACACTTGATACCTCATCTCGTTACTTCATCAACCCTCTTTACCTATCTTACTCTACCTCACCTCCCGCACTCATTACCTAACTTTACCTCTCTTACTCTACCTCACCTCCCGCACTCATTACCTAACTCATGTTGCCTCACCTACCATTCATTACCGTACCTCCCTCACTCCTTGAGGATCCTTCTAGTTGTGAGTGTAGAACATCCGGTGTATGTAAGGCAAACACACATCCAGTAGAGCACTAGTATTGTGTGATCGAGTATTCCACTCATACTCAACCAGTCAGGAACGACACTTCCTCTTCACCCACCAGGCATACTGGTAAAACTGGTGTCTCGGTGGCCGATAAGACAGAACCTGAGTGAGCGCCAGAAGTAGTAAAATCAAAGTGCCGGTTAAAACAGTCTCCAGGTACACAGGGTGCTCAAACCATATAATTGTTTTTCTTTTCATTCATCTCACCTTCCATGTAATAGCCAAGGCTATCTCTCGTGGCAAACATTATGGCATTTTTCTTCTTACCCGTCACCAACTTCCTCCCAGCAATTAAAATGCAGATGATTTCTTGCCAACTCCATAAGACGGTGCTAGGTGTACTATGCATCTCTTTGAGTAACGCTAATTCGTCAGTCGTAGACAAGAAAAAAAGAGAAAACACATAAAAGACCATAACTGATCTTCGAGATACAAAGCATAAACAGCCCACCACCTTCCTTTTCAGGCATGTGGTATTGGAATTCTGAGGTACTGCACCAGCGCTACATCAAGTTATACATGGCAAAGTTATGCTTTGTATGTATCAGACGTGAGTGTATAAAAGGATACATTTTTTTGGGGTGGAGGGGTTAGAGAGAGACATACCTGTACGCAACTGGTGGTAGCAGTTGCCAAGGAGCAGACATTTCCATGGCTTTGATTCCCAACTTGGAAGACATCGTTTGAGCCTCGAGCTTGATCCAAATACGGATGTTAATCTTGAAAATGATCTCTTGGGGTATCCACATGGAGATTCACGGCCGTACTCTTGCAAACAGTCCACCAAACTTCATTCCTAGACGCGGTCATAAACAGAATACTTACCGCAATACTGTGTACATAATGTTCACCAAGGTAACAAACAACTGATGTCTAACAATTTATTCATTGTTGTAATCTTACATAAAATGTGTGGAAAAATTATATTTCTCTACACACCAGAATACAAAAAACAGACATAGGGCACCAGGTAAAAATGCATCTGTTCAGCAAAATAAATACGGAAATCGTCTCGCTAGAGAACCACTAAAAAGGTCTTCTTTTTATACATCTACATCATTTCATTTAAAGATGAAAATTGATCAACATTATTTCCCCAAAACCGCTCCAGATTCCTTTGTTTCACCTCGATATATAAACTTCAATCACTAACACTAGTAGTCCTCCTACACCAGTTAAAAGTTTAAACCCAATTCCTTACTGCAAGTCAGAGGAGCTGTAATATAATTGCCTACTTATCCTTCAGGTTGCAAGTACTTCTGCTGAATAATGACACTCCAGCACCCAGGAATACCAACATCTGAACCTTGCAATGCACTTGGCCCCCAGCACCGGCCTGGCCTACTCGGGTCACTATCTACCGCTACGTTGAAATCCCCAATGTACTGTCTACGGGGCAGCGTTCACAACGATGCATCCAGATACCTCAGTAACATCTAGTGATAAACATACTACACTGAGATCCACATGGAAGATAGACAAGGAGACCCAAGGTCATCAAACAAAGAAAATATTTTAAAGTTTCCGAACTTCATCAAGAAACTGGTGGCACGTATAATGAGGCGATGCGCAGTTTGACTCCACATCCACTCTGTGTGGGACGCTGCGGCGACCCAACAGAGCCAAGTAACTCGTCCTTGGAGACAAAGGGCGCCAGTAACGTAATTGAGCAAGATAAGGATCGCACCATTTGGAGGCCAACGTTATGTTAGGATAAATTATAATAAACTCCAGACAACCATCACCTCGTGATTAACAAGAGACTGCCGCCAGCGGGAAAGACATTACGTGAGGACGTACCTGCGCCACCACCCACCTACATTGTGCCTCCGTCGTCATATGTAACTTGGGTTACGAAGTCATTCTCTACTACACTGTATGCAGCGCCTATTGGCGAGTCCTTGACAAAAGTTTCAAAAAAGGAAGTACAAAAGTATTACCGTCTTGACAAACATTCATCTTCAGAGTGCAGGGTCTGCATTTATAACGAACACAACTTGCGAGTGTATTAGCTAATCTGTAGCCAAGACTCTTAATGGATGAACCTCGCGCGAGTAAAGTGAACTTGTGAACTCACCCAGACTAATGATAATGATGAAACGCAAACCTTGGTCCCCAAGTGACAGAACTAAGCTGGGCTACACAGGAGCCAGTAAATGCAGACAAGGCGAGGAAGGCGTGTGACGGGCGACAAGCCAGCGGACGCTAGCTTAATAGCTGTGGTCCTCAAGTGTAGAACCCGAAGGGTTTCTGGGCGTTTTCGTCGGGTTTGGGCGTGTTGAGGGCTGTGCCAAGGGCGAGGGGCAAGGCAGGCGGGGTGCGGGTCCCTTGATGACCTGGTCCCAACGGTAGTAGACGCGGTCGTCCACGACCACGCTTCACGGGAGTACCAGTAGTGCCGCCCGAGCTGCTACTGCCACCTGTAAAGATGAAGAACACAAGTCGTTATTCGTCACGTAGGCGAAAGTAAAATGTTTAGGTCATAGTTACACAATTCAACGGTCGAGAAATAGGAAAACCTGCAGCACAGAAATATAAAAGTGATCGTTTTAAAAAATATATACCGCCTACCATGTCTTTGTCCCTACCAACCACAAAAATACCTACTACAGGTGCTCTCCATCCTCACCACACCTTCCCTTACACCAGCAATCGCTCACCAACCCAATCTTGTCAGCAACACCAGGTACTGTCCTGACACCTTAACTCTTTCCCCTACATTCCTCTTCTCCATTCATATCAGCACCACATTATAACCACGACATAAACACGGATCCTACACATGCCCTGACCGCTGCCAATACTCCACCCTGCAGCGTGGGTCCCCCTATACACAACACGCCCTACCGTAGATTTCCACATGAAAACCAAAGACACCTGAACGTCACAAAAGCTTTTGCTAGAAACCACATTCTCAGAAGTACATAAAACGAAAATCAGGCTTATTGCCTGCGGTATTGGGGAAAAATAGGAAGTCACTGGGTCGATTTTACTGACGGACGGAAACACTGATGACGAAGCAACATGCATGCCTTCGCTTAAGAAAACTCCAAACAGCATTCGGAATCCTCGCACGCATACCGTATAAATTAAGAACTTCCTGACCTTGATCATTTCAAAGATAAACTACAAATTCTAATGGTCCAAAAACAACATCTGTATCCCAGAATCTTAGAGTTAAAGATCTAATCAATACCGCGACTTTAAAGTTTCATAAATGTCATAAAGATTTTATTTCAATTGGCATTACAGCAGAACAACGACCAAACTAAAATGCAGAAAAGCAGCTGAAAATACGATATTCAGAGATACAAACCCGACCATACAGCGTGATCCTTTAGGTTGTATTCCTACTCATACTGTCAGCGAGGCACTTTACTACGCTGCTGAAAACCGGACGTTGGGTTTAGCTGCGCACGCATACATGACAATTTCCCCTCCCGGATGGCATCCCTAGCAACAGTCACTTTTACCACTTGAGTGATGCTAGGAGGAGGAAATGACGAGCCCAGGGGTGGATCATCTCTCCTCATCTTCACCTTTCTTGTCATCGTCACTCCCTCCCTCTCCCTCAGCCGTCCCTGCCCTCTCCTCGCCCTTTGTGACCTACCTCCTGCAGGGGTCAGCCAGGTATAATTACAGGTGCGTCTCCCCTGGAGCCCTGGCTGTCTCCTGCCACCACCACTGTCTCGGCCATCAAGTCAGATATTTAAGAGTGCAACGCGAATGCTGGTTACTGCAACTTTCTGAGTCGGGTGGAGAGAGGCGCAGGAAGTGTGATGTTAAGTAAGCCATGTAGGAAGTTTTGCGTCAGACCAGCCTCTAACAAACACGCCTGAGGTCACCTTAGCTCACTCATAACATAAACTCATCACAGGTGACTTCACTCCCCCTTAAACCCTCGGGAAAGTTGCCCCGAAACTATACTGGAACTAACTTGCACTTGGACAATATAATCTCCAAGCAAATAGGCTTACGGGAATGCTTGGCCTCCGGCTGTCGAAATAAAATGCGAATAACTGCAACTAACAGTGTCCGAAAACGTGAAAAAATACATTTCTTCTGGATACGAAAGTGCAACACAACAGTGACCAAGGATACGAGTTTAAACCTTCAGTCTCTAGTGTCCTCTGGCTTCCAAGGTCAATCTCTCCCCTCCTGATGGTATCTGAGTGTGTTTGGCTATGCACACTCACACAAGCCTGCCTCTCTGGCAAGATCATTACATCAGCCACTAAGAGACACTAATCACAACTGTATAATTTAACAAGCAACTCTGGCCAGCATATTAACCCACAAAATGAATGTGATGCTTAATCATTAAAGGATGAATGTGCTGGACAATAGTTCTTAAGAGTTCAGTACATAATGTCCTGCTGATATTCATTCCACGAAGAGAAAACATCGATACAAACGCAGACGAACACAAAAGACATCCTCTGACAACACATCCGGGTGATGCACGACAATATGGATACCCTTCGATGGTGCGCCCCTTTCAGGACAAAACCATTAATACAGGATGATGTAACTTGAACTATTAGGATACCACCAGTGCCTCATAGGCCCTTTACTGATCCTGGGACACCATACTGGTAAAGGATACTTCAACAAAAGCTGAACTGTAATGCAAGGTGCACAAACGGCAACAGGATGCCATGCCTACGATTCGGCTCACTAGGACGCTGCTGAAGGATGCCATATGCATTGGTCTTGCACTTCGAGGACACTAAGATTGTTTCAGTAGACATTAAGCTCTACAAAGACACCAACAAGCACGAAAGGATGCTACAACAGACGTCCCATATGGCGGCACAAACCCTGCACTATCCTGGGCGTCAACCTTCTATACGGCCATTACAAAAGCACTACAAGTTAGTGCAGCAGTGATCAGTGCACTACGAGGACAAATTTGCAATATTGCTACAGAATAGCAGATGAGGGTTTTATACCTCTCCTCACACACTGATTGAGGGTGTTGTAGATGAGGCCCTGGGCTACACCATATAGAAGCTGTCATATAATGCTATTAAAAGAGGACACTAAAAGAGACCATTGCAACAATACCAACAATGCTGTGAGATGTTGCTGCTGGAAGCCTGGAATGTGAGGACATACGCTACTGAATGACCTTAGTTGTTCACGCATAAGAAACTTCTAAATAATTCATCGGTGTATGAATACACTAAAACTGCTACAGGACACTGCTATGGTGCCCCGGAGTATAAGGACCTGCTACACAAGTCCTTTATCCTTGAAAACGATGACTTGAACATCAAATGAAACCAATCGGAGGATGAGAGTCAGAACGAAGTCGCTGTTATACACATAATACTCGCCTCCATTAATTCAATACATTTCCTTGTCCATCACTCTCCTGACATCCTTCTCTGTCTCGTAGTTACCGAAGCATGACACTCGTCAAAAACACACTCGTTAGGAATTCAGTTAGCGTGGATCGACCATCTGAACCAGTCCATATGATCAGCTGAAGGTTGCACTACGTATCTGCTTCACGAAGAAAAAAATAATTGTACCGGACTTGTAGGATCCAATACACTGGAGAAACGTGCTTACCTTCGCTAACTCCTACGTAACGTAGCGCTACTGTAAGCTACAGAGATGTACAGGAGGCATGATAAAACAACAGACAAAACCGTGTGTACGGAAAAGGGCCCGTTGTAAATGTATGGCCAGCGACCGATAGCCATCTGTCATCTCCATCAGTGAGGTCAAACCGCCTCGCGGCTTCGACTCTGTTGCTTCGTCTCGCACCACCACTTCCGAGTCTCGTCTCGTAGCTACATCTTGACCCGTCATTCTGGGGAGCTGCTTTGCTTCGGAACGTTTGTCACAGGGAGTCGTGGGGGAGGAACTTTCTTGTCCGGGGTTAGTTAGGTAGCTACTCATCCGACGCGAGGCAACTGGTTATGTGTTTCGGTAGCTAAAGGTGCCTTACTTTTTATCTCTGCCCGGCCACTGAACTGAAACGGTTATCACCTACTGTATCTTTTAAGACTCTTTCCTACTATTTGCAGTTACAAAAAGAGAAAAAAAAAATAAATCGCGTTGAAATTTCATTCTAGTTGCATCCCATTCATCCATAATTTTCCTTTTCTAATCGGTCATTTTTTCCCCCTCTGGATCTCATTCCCTTTCTCTTGTTTTCGATCCATCATGACCAGTGATTCCAGTCTGCCTCTTAATGTATTACACTGTCCTTACAACCCATTTTCTTTCACCCCCCCCCACCTCTCTCTCTCTCTCTCTCTCTCTCTCTCTCTCTCTCTCTGCCTCTCTCTCTCTCTCTCTCTGCCACTCTCTCTCCTCCCTCTCCTCTCCTCTCCCTCTCTGCCACTCCCAGGCCACCATCACCGTGTGGTCGTGGTGTGGCGGGTTGCACAGTTCATTGCACTTCCTGAGCCGGCCGGCTTGCCTGGCACAGAGGAAGTCGCAACGGTGGGAGCGCGACCTCTGCATGACCTGACCCCCCACGTGATTTAACCCGGTGTGACCTGACTCGTTTCATTTGATAACTCGTGACATGACCTCTGCACATTCCCCGCATGATCTGACTCGGGCATGATCCGCACCCACATGACCTATCTTACACTCGACCTGACCCCAACCTGACTCGATGATAACCCTGTTGCGATCCGGTTTGCATGAATTGATTGATTTCATGACCTGACTTGACATTACCCGAGTGACACCACACTTCTGTATGGCTCTTACTACACTACATGAACTGACTTTAATAACAATTAAACCTGACTCCAGGTCACCAAATCCCTATATGTCCCATTCCACAAGACCTGGTCCCACATGACCTAATTTCCAACGCTCGGGATCCATGACCAGGTCTCCTAGGAGCTCCAACTTCGAGTGACCTGAAGCTGCACAACCGGAATGAACATGACCTGTTGTCCCTGGGGGACTTGACTCTGGGAGACGACCCCTCACGGCTGACTCAGCACGACCAGAATATTTATAACTGGACACCACCGCATGACTTGGCCATATTGGAATTAAGATGCTGCTCGTCTTATAGATTACCCAAAAGAAAAAAAAAAATACACATTCAATGTTACCGTCAGAACCAGTTTGAACACACAGCGCATTCTTAATACACAAGTACCCTCCAAACTTGAGGTGAACCTGTACACCACAACTTGCAAGCTGCTGTGTTGACCATACGCTCCTCAAACATGTTTAATGCGGTTACACCTCCTTCCTCCAGCAAATGATTAGGTCATAAAACACACCTTCACTCTATGTAATGTGACGATAAGACTGTGAACAACTCCATGTGACCACA
Organism: Panulirus gracilis; assembly: GCA_032361445.1. NCBI lineage: Eukaryota > Metazoa > Arthropoda > Malacostraca > Decapoda > Palinuridae > Panulirus > Panulirus gracilis. The sequence continues at coordinate 4,079 of JAUUEG010029712.1, read as the reverse complement.
TACCCCTTCAAACTGTTCCATGTGTGGCCATGCGCCTCTCCAAACTGATCCCTCTTGCTATAAACTCTTCAGATTGTCATTGTACAACATTCTCGAGCCAGTATATTTAAAACCTTTCAAACTATCTCATCGTAATTCTTATCTCCTACAAAACATCTGCAACTAAACATACATCCCTTACAACTACTTCATCTTACAGGAGATCCGTCCAATCGTTTCTGCTTCACCTTTCGTGAAGTAGAAACACTGTTCCACCTTTCCCCATGTCCGCCACATACACGACCGTCCACATTAGGGTCGCCTAACCGTCCAGCCTTCCAGATTCTTTCAATCTGCACTGGTTAATCTCTCCAGCTATGCCTCTACCTCGGCTGATTTTACTGTTTAGGTATTAATTGACATTACCCGGTCGAAACCCCAACCAACTGTTATCATTCTCCAACACTTGAGCAAACAGGTTAATCCTTCCCTCCCTCTCTACTGGTTAACGTTTTCCCACTTCCCAAATCCCAGAAGACTGGCCAGCCTCACCTCTAGATTCCACCACATCAGGAAATTCAATCCACATCCTTCTACTGGTTCACCCTACCCTGCACTTGCCTTCCCAGACTAAGGTGGTGGTGTGTCATCGTGTGCCTTGCAGCTTCAGCCCACGGCTGGGAAGGGAAGGAGTTCCCACACACCCATCCAACGGTGAAAGGTATACAAAAGCGTTTCCCCGCACCGAGATGATCCAGGAAACGATGCATCTGTCACGCACCTGTGTTTATTGTAACTGTGCATGTCACACCTGTTTATAACCAATACTTTACACATGGGTACTTAACACACTTGTCAACCCTGGAGCACCTGTTCATTCAGCACTTCTCTGTAACCCCTACACCTGGGCTTTTGCTACGGACTAAATAAATTCAGGTACACTTATCGTACCTATACATGTGCCACACCCGCACATCCAAACTACGTGAACGCACCACTACCGAGTCCCTGCCACACGTTGCTTTAATCATACGTATTCAACCTCCGGGACGAGGCACAAGCTCAGTACTCCTGATACATCGGCAGAAGGTGTATCACTGGTACCCCTGCTGTAACAGCTTACCTGTCCCCTGCACCTATCACGGCTCTACACCTCCCACTACGTACGTAGCTCCGGTGAGCCCGGGTATTAAATGGATCAGTCGACTTTATGTACGAATGACATTGCCAGGTGTAGTATAGGTTACATGAGGCGTCAATAAATTCCTTATTCAAAAGGGAAAATTTAAAATCTTTTAAAAAATCAGAAGGAAAAAAAAAGGTCTGAATGTAGGACGTTGCGAGGGAGAGAGGGAATGTGTGTCTGGAAAGATCAACGAAAGAGTCAGAAGGAAGAAGTGGCTTTAGTGGAATAAATGACGACAGGGATAAACAGGTAAGTGAGGAGAGGGAAACCTCTGTTGTGTGAATGGAGGGAAGGAGAACATGGGAGGAGAGAGCAGTGTTGAGAAAGAGTAAGGAAGAAGAATGCAGCGTCAGGTGAGAGTAAGGAGGGAAAGGGAGGCTGGAGGAGGTTCCGGCGTCGCGTGGCTGCCACTTCCGCTGCCATGTTTGCAGAAGGTGGGCGGTGCCAGTGACGTCAGGGCGACACCCACAGTAAACACGGGCAGCCAAATACTGCCCCAAGCAACAGCTGGATGTCCGTCCACCTCCCTCCCACTGACGTGACGGCAACACACCCTCCAACACAGGCAGCCAAATATTACCTCAAGCATCATCTGACTGTTCACTTCAGTGTTCCATCTCTTACCACGTCACACCAACACGTCCTTTAATGGTACTACTTCTCCAGAAAATTCGTCTTGCCAGCTGAATTGCTTCTAAAATTCGTTAAAGTAATCTGTCACTTGCAGAAGATCACCTTACGTATACCTTCAACAAAGTGTCTTCATCTGAGGAAAGTGCAACAAAACTGTGACAAATCTACAAATGTGACAATCTACAAATGTTGGGCGTACATACACGACGACCGATCCTCTTAATTAGCTCACTTGGCCATAGGTCATGCGAGCAGATGCCCTCACCTGGCGTTCGTCTTCCTTCGTCCATCCGGTAACATTTCACTCTCCTCCTCGAGGGTCAATCTGAACCAGACTTAGTAAGGGGGTGGTTTCTCCTCAGAGTTGTTCGGTGACCTCGACCATCATCCCGATATGGCCGCTGTTACTGAATATAGTCATCGCCCGTCCATTAACACTGTACAATAAATGTATCTTTCCTGACACTCACTACAAAGCCAACTGGAACCAAACTTGGATGGTCCATTTTCATATCTCTCTTCAATGACCCCCAACACCTTCTAAGATGGTCGATGATAATTAAAACAGCCACTACATCGCTTTTTAACAAATTTTGCTCAATTCAGAATAATAGAGACTTGCCGAGGAAAATGAGGCAGAGAAAGATAAGGTTACGGGAGGTTGGGCAACTACTGGTGAGATAGACGAAA